>VZRR01004921.1:0-47785 GCA_013398015.1 Oreocharis arfaki
GGTACCGGGGGTGTCACCGGGCACAAGGGCAGTGCTGGATCTGGGGGCTGCATATGCGGAGATACCAGGGCGTCACTGGGCATGGGGGGCTCGAGGCATGGGGACTGTGGATATGGAGTTAACGGGGTGCCACCAGGGCTGGGGAGGCTTGGAACATGGAGATACTGGGGTGTCACCAGGGTGGGAGGAGCCGGAACATGGGGTTACCAGGTCTGTCACCATGTTCGGGGCATGGAGACAGCACTGGGGCTGCAGGGTCACAGGTGTGGAGGTGGTGGGGATGTCAGTGGGACTGGAGGACCTCGGGGCTTGGAGGTACCAGGGGCATTCCTAAGGCTGGAGAGGCCTGGAGGAGGGGAGTAATGGGATTCTCAGCAGGACACTGGGGCTTGGGGATGTCACCAGGGCTGGGGGGAATTGGGGTACAGAGATAATGGAGGCATCACCAGGTTTGCATCACAAGGTTGACACTGGGGCTGGGAAGACTCAGGACATGCAGACATGAGTGGGGTGCTAACGGGGCAGGGGACCTCGGGGCATACATGGGGCAATGGGGGGGCATCCAGGCCGGGGTTCTGTCTCCCCGATGATCCTGGTACCGGCAGCCTGGCAGCGTCCCTACCTGAACATCTTCAAGCACTTCCGTGTGGAGGAGTGGAAGCGCTCTGCCAAGGAGGGGGATGTGGCTGCCCTCACGGTAACAGGGGCACGGGCACCATGGGGCGGGGGGCACTGGCCAGGTGTGGGCAGTGCTCACCCACCCCTCATCTTTCCCTGGTTTCCAAAGGACACGAGGCTGAAGGGAACAGTCTACCGGATCCGAGGCTCCGACCCAGCGAGCAGCTACCTGCAGCTGCCCCGGGCAGGGACACAGTCACTGGGGCTCACCGGGCGCTACCTCTACCTGCTCTTCAGGCCCCTGCCCCGCAAGCACTTCCTCGTGCACCTGGATGTCGCCACCGAGGTCCGTGACACAGGGTGGCCTCTTAAACTGCCAATCGTGGCTGATGGAAGGACTGGGGATGGCACTGATGGGCTTGGGGGCTGCAGGACTTGGCTGCTCTTTGCTGCTGGTGGGTCACCCCAGGCTGGAGATGGCTTCCATCCTGGTGGCATCTCCACTGGGGACAGGGGACGTGGAGGGGACGGGAGACAGGGCCACACGCATTCTCTGCAGCACTTCCCCGCTGAAGCCACCAGGGTGACTAAAGCTCCGTGTGTGTGTGTCTCTCTTCCCAGAATAACCAGGTGGTTCGCATCTCCTTCTCCAACCTCTTCAAGGAATTCAAATCCACGGCCACCTGGCTGCAGTTCCCCTTCGTCTGCGGGGCATCCAACGAGGGCACGGCCCAGCGGGGTGAGGAGCTGCGTGCAGGGGCTGGGCTGGCACATAGCCACCAAAATAAACTGCTAGAAAGCAAATTGAGTTCTCAAGTTGACTCGATGCGTTTGAAGAGAATCTGTGGCTGCCTCTGGATCCCTGGCAGTGTCCCAGGCCAGGAGGGATGGAGCAACCTGGGACAGTGGAAGGTGGCCCTGCCCATGGCAGGGGGATGGAATGAGATGGGTTTTAAGGTTGTCGCTCCCAACCCAAACCATTCCAGGATTTTATGATAACAGTGGTGGGCCTGAGCCCGAGCCCCTCTGCAGCCAGGTCAGAGCTGTAGCTCCTGGCTGGGCTGTCCCCTATCCCTGTTCTCCCAAACAATGGGGTTCAGTATCAGGCCAGGCATGAGCCCATGCAGGTGGTGGGATGCCTGTCTGTCCTTCCCCACTCCTGAGCCTACAAGACGTGTTCTTCCACCTCCTACTTGGTACAGGCCTGGTGCGAATCTTGCCTGGTAAATACTTTGTGTTGAACCCTGTGAATCTTGTGTCTCCTATCCAGCAAAGTCCATGTCTATAGCCTCTTGCCCAGCATCCCTTTTCCCACCTGTCCTCTCCTCCCCAGGTGCCACCGGAGCAGCCCCGACTGACGTGCGCTGGACGTGCCTGGTGCTGGACCTGCCCTCCATCCTGGGGCTGTACCTGAACCGCAGGTACAGCCACCTCAGGGGGGTCAAACTCTGCTCCAACCTGCTCGTGAAAAACCTCTGCACCAGCGACCTGCTCTTTGAGCCAGGTGAGGAGCCCAGAGCTCGAGGTGGCCTCTGCTTTCTCCTGAGACTCCAACCCAGCCTGGGGGAGCCTGTGGGGGTTCAGAGCTGAGTTTGCAGCCCTGGCAGAGCACTGGGCTGCTGATGCTGTATGATAGGAAAAGAAAGGGCAAAATACTTGGTACAATGTAAAGTATCCACGTGGGCAGGGACACTTTCCACTATCCCAGGCTGCTCCAAGCCCTGTCCAGCCTGGCCTTGGACACTTCCAGGGATCCAGGGGCAGCCACAGCTTCTGTGGGCACCCTGTGCCAGGGTTTCCCCACCCTCCCAGGGAACAATTCCTTCCCAATATTCCATCTATCCCTGCCATTCTCTGGCAGTGGGAAGCCATTCCCTGTGTCCTGTCCCTCCATCCCTTGTCTGAAATCCCTCCCAACCTCTCTTGGAGCCCCTTTAGGCACTGGAAGCAAATCTGGAATGAAATACAGTCTCCCAGACTCTGAAGAAAGTATCCTCTAATTTTCCAGCTGTAAAAGTGAATGAAAAGAGCGAAGTTAAATATCTTTCTAAGGTTAGAAATTTTTTTCCGGGGTAAAAGTGAAAGGTGTCATCAAGCCTCACTTCTGCAAGATTTGTGCTTTTATCTGCTGTGCTTTTTTTGTGTCAAAGATCTTCCAACCTGCTTTTTTTGTCCACCTGCTCAGTGTGGCAGAGGTACTTTGGTCAAACCCTTTGTTTTCCGTCTTTCCTTTTTTGTCCTGGTATTCTGTCTGAACTGCCTAGCCTGCTGGGAAGCATCAGTGAGGAAGAAGTTACAGGGGCTGCTTTGAAATTCCTGAAACTTATTGTATCTTTCCGGAAACCTTTCCTGTTTCACTTTCCTGAATTTAAAAACACACGGAGGAAATAAGAAAACGGGCTATGAGCCTGCAGAGAAATCATGTGAAACTGCTGGATCAGTGAGCAGAAATTACGTGAATCTTGCGCCTGGGGGGTTATAACTGAAATCCAAGGGTTTATGCTCTGGGTTCTTCTTTGGAGGTTGAGAGTTACAGGAACACACCTGTGCACAGTGTGTTTGCTGCAAACCTCAGGCTTGTGATCTTTGCTTCTCAGGTGGGCAGTGGTTTGTGCCCATATCCCACAGGGAATGTGATTTCAGGCAGCTCCCTGGGCCTGCAGAGCTCACTGTGTGTGTGTCCCTGTGTGTGCCAGGTGTGACACTGTCCAAGGCCCGGCTTGGTGACCTGTCCAGCCGTGGGGTCACTCCCATGCCCCGGGAATTGGCCTTCCCTGTGCCCAAGGGGGAGAAGTGGCATGACCTCTACGACTACATCAGGTACGTCTGCTCCCCATGCCACTGCAGCTCCCAGAGCTCCCCACGCCCCAGGGGAAGGCAGGGTGGGTGGTGCCACTTAAGGAATGACAGATCCAGGTGAACCTGGGGCTCGAGGGGCCATTTTGGTCGCCCCACCTCCAGCATTTAGGTGTTGTTAACAAATACACCCTTAGTGTCATTTGCCTTTGGTACCCCTGTGTTTGAGGGACTGGGGGGCAAAAGAGGGGATCTTATAGGAGACAGCAAAGAGGCCTCCGTGCCAGGCTGAGGTACCAAGTGATGTTCCCAGGTGCCACTACAATACCCCAGTTATACAATGCCTTCCTTTGGTTCTGCTCAGGTTCCCGTCTGAGGGCTCTAAGGTGCCGCACGACTGCATCCGGAAGAGCTCCCTAAGTCCTGTGGCAGGTGGGAGTGCCGGGGACAGCAGCCAAGGCTGTGCCACCCCAGCTAGGTGCCCTGGGTTTCCAAAAGAGCTCGACCTGCTCTTTGTGTTGCCCAGGTGACCGAGTCCCGGAGAAGCCCGGCCGCCCGCTGACCCAGCCGATGACACTCTCCAGAGCAGTCTGTGACTGCCTGTCCCTTGTCTGTCACATAACCAGTCCCAAAGCTGTAAGTGCACCATGGAGGAGGCTGCAGCTCCTTCCTTCCTGCTTCCCATGGAGCTTTTCCCTGCGTCTGTGTCTTAATTTAAGATGTAGAAGCTGCTTGTTGTCGTTGGCAGCTGCTCTGGGCATGGTCTGGTGACCACAGCCCTGCAGTCCCTGCCTGAGGATTCAGTGTGGTGCAGCACAGAGACAGGAGATGTGCCAAGTACCTCGAAATCTCCAGCCATCCATCCTCCCTGCCTCTGTGGCAGCAGATTGGTGTGGCTTCAAATTAGAGATAGGAAGTGAGGTCTGGAGACTGAGGAATGCGAGCAGTGCCCTCAGGGAGCAGAGCAGTGCATGGAGCTGGGATTGCTGGGACTGCAGCCAGCTGCCCTGATCCTGGTTTCCCCTTCCGCACTGGGGGTGATGTGGGAGCTGGGCTCCAGACTGGCTTAATAGTGTGGTGGTGGGTGTTCGGAGAGAGACTGGGGGAAGCCATCCTAATGCTGTGCAGAGGGAGAAAGTGAGGAGCACAACATCTCTTATTAGAGGGTGCCCCAAGGATGACCGTGAAGATGGTGAAGGGTCTAGAGGGGAAGAGTACAAGGTGCAGCAGTCACTTGGTTTGATCAGATGAAGAAAAGGAGACTGAGGTCAGACCTCACCAGGGGCTGCAGCTCCTCCCAAGGGGCAGCTCCCATCTCTGCTCTCTGTGCCAGGGACAGGACCCAGGGAATGGCTGGAGCTGTGCCAGGGAAGGTTTTAATGGATATTAGGTAAAGCTTCTTCCCCCAGAGGGTGGCCGGGCACTGAACATCCTCCCCAGGTCAGTGGTCCCAAACCTGCCAGAGCTCCAGGAGCATTTGGCCAAGGCTCTGGTTTGCTGTCTGGAGGAGATGAACTGTGCACAGACAATACTGGGAGCATAAGGAGAGCCCCTGGTTAACAGCCTGGCCAAGCCAGGTACCCACAGGGCTGTTCTCCCTTGACCTTTTTTCCTCCTTGTTTGTGTTGCTGTGAGGAGCCCTCAGGACAGATGTGGGTGTCTCCCTGTCTCTGCCCCTGGGCAGGTGGAGGGCACTGGGAGGAGAACTGAGCTCTCTCTGAGGCTTTCCTCATTCTCAGGTGCCCCATCGGTGTCCTGCAATCACGGAAAGCATCCCTGAGGTTCACCTGGCGGTGCCAGGGCCTCTGAGAGCTGTGCCTGCTGGAGACCCCGTGCTGGAGGAGAAGCAGAGGCTGCGCAGTGCGGGGGACACGGGGCAGCCACTGCCCCTCGGCGATGGTGGCATCCATGTCCATGCTCATCACAGGGGGGGACAGACAACCCGAGCTGTCCGTGGCTCGGAGGTGTGTGGAGTTCTGGAGGGTCACAAGGTGGCTTTGGGGTGTTTGTTTCTAATGAAGTGAGAGAGGGAATGCAAGGTTCACGCTGGAATTGCAGTTAAACTTACAGAGTCCAAAGGATGCCTCTTTCTGACTAGCAGCTCTTCCCACCAGCCCCCTCCTTGCCTTGAAAGAGGGACCCTGCGTTCAGATGTGCTGACCTTAAGCCCCAGGTTTGCCCAGGTGTTTACAGGAAGGGCTCTGGCCCTTGTGCCATCCCACAGGTGAGCCCCGGCCTGCCGGACAGCCCTGGAGTGTCCAAGGCCAGGTTGGACAGGGCTTGGAACAACCTCGGTTAGTAGAAGGTGTCCCTGTCCGTGGCAGGGGGGTGGAAGTGCGTGGACTTTAGGGTCCCTTCCAACCCAAACCAGTCTGGGATTCCCACAGTGGCCCCAGGTCTCTGGGCATCACTGGGGCTGGATGGGAGAGCTGCTTCACTCAGAAATCCCAGCTCCTCCTGCCTGCCAGGTGTGACCCTGCCAGGTTAAATGCTTTAAAGCTTTCCCCTCTGACAGGAGAAACCCAGAGCTGCCTCTGTGCTTCAGAGAGTGCCAAGCACTGGGGCTGGGGTGCCCCGTGGAGGGAGGACCCCAGCGTGGCTGCAAGCATGATGGTGCTGTCTGGTTTTCTTTTCCAGGGGCTTGTACCGGATCCCATCCTGCAGCTGAGAACAATTATTGGCTTTGGAGGCTGCAGCACCAGATGGGTCAGTGGCTTGGATGATTTGGGGAGTTGATGTGTCGTTGTGTGGCCAGGATATGGATGTTTTGGAGGTGTGAAATGCAGCTGAGCGTGGCACTGCTTGATGTGGAAAATGATCCCAAAGTGGATGGGCCTGAGCATCTGTGCACAACTGCTCTGCTGTTAGGATGATGAATTAAAAATTATGGAGCCTTTTAGATAGAATCATAGGATGGAAAAGCCCTCTAAGGTCATCAATTCCAGCTGTTTTCCCAGGATTCCCAGGCCCACCACTGACCCGTGTCCCCATGTGCCTCATCCACAGGGCTTTCTAATCCCCCCAGGGATGGTGATGCCACCACTGCCCCAGGCAGCTGTGCCAGGGCCTGACCACCCTTCTATGAAGGAATTTTCCCAATATCCAACCTAAACCTCCCCTGGCACTACTTGAGGCTGTTCCCTCTCATCCTGTCCCTTGTTCACTGAGAGCAGAGCCTGACACCCCCGGCTGCCCCCTCCTGTCAGGGAGTTCTGGAGAGCCAGAAGGTCCAGGCTGAGCCCCGCAACTGCTTCTCATCAGACTTGTGCTCCAGACCTTTCACTGAATTTCACATCTTTTTAACACATTAAAACTGGTGCTGCTTTGTTGGAGGCTGGAAAGGAAGGGCTGTATTTTGGATTGTTTCCATGGCACACTGGGCCTTGCTTGTGGTCTAAGTTAGGGTAAAGGAAGGGTTGCTTTGGTTCAGTCAGTTCAAGGCTCTGCCAGCAATGTCATTTTCCTTGGATCTGCTGTTCAACAGTAGAGAAGGGACCTTAAAGCCCATCCACTTCCACCCCCTGCCATGGGCTGGGCCACCTCTCACTAGCCCAGATTGTTCCACGCCCCATCCAACCTGGCCTTGGACACTTCCAGGGCGGGGAAGAGCTCTGTGTATGGGCTGTGGGGCGATTCTGGAGCCGTGTCCCCCCTGTCTTGGCGCTGCAGGTGCTGTGGACGCGGGACAGCGCGGCCGTGGTGTACCCCTGCCACGCCGTCATTGTCACCCTGCTCCTCAAGACTGGTGAGCAAAGGTTCTTCCTCGGCCACACAGACAAGGTGAGCGTAACCCTCGCAAGCCCTGATGGCAGCCCTGTCCCTGCAGCCTGGTGCCAGCCCTGCTGGGATCCCCTGTCCCACTGCTTCCCGCAGGTGTCGGCACTGGCTTTCAGCGGGAGCAGCACCTTGCTGGCCTCAGTGCAGGCCGGGCCCCGCAGCGTGGGGCGCCTCTGGGACTTCCCCACGGGAACCTGCCTCTGCCTCTTCAAAACCTACCTGCAGTCCCTCGCGTCCCTCAGGTGGGTGTCGGTGGGGGCAGAGGCGTGTTCAGCATTGTGGCACAGCAGCTTTCTCGTGCTATTCCTGCGCTATTCCCGTGTGATAAACCGGGGATGAATTACAGCTGCCTCTGTTTGTCACCGAGACGTGCTGGCAGCTGTGTTGGATATGCTGCCAGCTCTCTTCTGAGCTTATCCCTTCAGGTCTTACTGTCTCCCCATCCTCACAACTTGTTCCCTTTTATGTCCTGTACAAGGGGCTGTTTTTTACCAGGTCTCTCTTGTTGCAGCTTTTCCCACAGTGGAGCTGTTCTCTGTGGTGTCGGGAAGGACAGGCACAACAAAACGGTGAGAGCTGACCCTGGGGCTGGGAGCTTTCCCTGAGAGAGCTGCTCTCCCAGATTCTGTAGTTGTGTTCCAGGCAAGCCTCTGCTCTGGGCTTTCCTAGACATGTTTTTGGGGGACATCCCTTTCTTGTTAGCTGCCTAGAGAATGCTTTCCCTCTGCCTGATGCTTGCAAGTGTTCCTCAGCTGCAAGCGAACAAATCCTTTCAGAAGCAGCTGGAGAGACCTACTGGGGTTGTGCTTTGGGGCTGTTCTATCCCTGGAGTGGTCCCAGCTAGGACCCAGGCAGGGTGATGGGATTATATCTTCATTTTAATAGCATTTAGGGCAAGATGTGAGGTGAAATCTTCCAGCTCCAGGCATCACTGTGGGAAGGGATGCTGGGCACTGGAGCTGCCGCCCACCTGTGTAGCTGGGGATGACGCACATCCCACGTGTAGCAGTCAAAAATAAACTTCTTCCATGGGACTGGTGGTTTGGTTTTGTTTTGTCAGTGGAACTGTTTTTCATCCACTATTTTCATCCTTTAATGACGACCATCAGCAATTAGCTGTGCCATCACTGAGTGAAGGAAAAACCACGCAGTGCTCCGTGCTTTTCCCAGCATGTGGCAGCGTTCTGTGATCCCTGTGGGTGCTGGGGAGGGGGGATCAGTGGGGTGAACGCACGGTGGGAGTAATGGGGGTGCTGGGGCAGCATCTCTCTCAGGGTGATGCCACAGACCATCCCAACTCATCCCAGATGATGCTGGGCTTGGTTTTAACGCTGTTCTGGAATGCAGAGCATCCTCCTGCATTTCCTCAGGCATCTGAGGTTTGACTCTTGCCCCTGATGATGGGCACTGAGGGCACACGGACCTGCGCTGGAGCAGTGGGCACGTGCTGCCTTCCGCTCCCTCAGCCCTGGGACAGCTCCTCTATCCCAGCAGGCAGAGTTCCCGCTGCTCTATGGATTCTCTTTCCAAGTCTGAGTCCTGTTGCCAGGCAGCCCTGGGATTTAGAACCTCTAGTTATGGGTTGCAGGCAAGGATATTGCCATGAAGCTTTGCAAAGCTGTTGGACTGTCCTAAACCCTCTGTGCAATGGGTTTTATTTCCCTGCTCCAGCTCCATTATCAATACTTTGTGCCCAGCTCTGGAGCAGCTGCTGGATGAAAAGCTCTTCTGGTGCCAAGGTTTTGAGCAGCTCTCCCATCGTGTTTTCTTGCTTCAGATGGTGGTGGTGTGGAGCACTGCTCAGGTGACCCCTGGTGGAGGCGTGGCTGTGCTGGCCAAAGCACACACAGATGTGGACATCCAGGCCATGAAGATTGCTTTCTTTGATGATACCAGGTAGTGTGCCAAGGAAAGAAATCACAAGTATTGATTCTTAGATATTGGGAAGGAATTGTTCCCTGTAAGGGTGGGGAGGCCCTGGCACAGGGTGCCCAGAGAAGCTGTGGCTGCCCCTGGACCCCTGGAAGTGTCCAAGGCCAGGCTGGATGGGACTTGGAACAATCTTGGGCTAGTGGAAGGTGTCCCTGCCCATGGCAGGGGCTGGAACAAGATGAGCTTTAAGGTCCCTTCACCCCAAACCACTTTTATTCCATTACTCTGGCATGGCTGGGGGGGAATTGTGGTGCTGCAGCCATCTGCTTGCCATTCCTGTTCTCAGTCCTCACTGTCACTGGCCCTTCCTTGGGCCACTGCCCTTCCTCCAGGGGCCTGGGGAGCCAGGCCCTGGTGCTCAGGCCACGTCTCCTGGCACAGGATGGTGTCGTGTGGCCGGGACAACATCAGGCTGTGGCGCGTGCGGAGCGGAGCCCTGCACTCGTGTCCCGTCAACCTGGGCGAGTACCACTCCCTGCACTTCACCGACCTGGCCTTTGAGGAGGGGCCCGAGCAGGAGCCGGAGGACCGCGCGCTGTAAGGGACTGTCACTGTCACCTGGCCTGGGCAGCCTGGCCCAAGGGAGCTCTGCAGTTCTCCCTGCTCAGCATTCGCCCTCCCCCTCAATCATGGTGCTTCGCTGGGGTTCTCCCTCAAAATACAGCTGCCTTCTGGAGCTGGAAGAGCCTCTCCCCACTCAGCACGTGGCACCTCCGAGAAGGGATTTGGCTGCTTTGCAGAACAGCCTCTTTCCTCTTGCCATGCTGCTGTTCTGCTGTATTTAGTGACTCTCTCCCCACCTGAACTTTCTGTTGGATTCCTGGGACAGCGGGAGGAGCCTGGTACACATCCTCTTGCATACAGACACACACTTCGTTGTTTTATTTTAATCATCAAAGCCAGACCTTTGTTGCCACCATATATAGTCCCACAAAGGCAGAGCAGTCAGCTCAGCCAGCCTGTGGCAGAGGGAGGCTCCTGTCTGGAGTTTATGGCAAGCTTTTAGCTCTTTTGCTAATTTCTGTTCCAGAGGGTCAGGAAACCAAATTGGAAACTCTGACTTCCTTGGATATGTGTGGGGTAGCACATGCAACACTTGGACACCTTGCTGACCTCTTATAT
Source organism: Oreocharis arfaki (assembly GCA_013398015.1). Classification (NCBI taxonomy): domain Eukaryota; kingdom Metazoa; phylum Chordata; class Aves; order Passeriformes; family Paramythiidae; genus Oreocharis; species Oreocharis arfaki. The sequence goes on from VZRR01004921.1 coordinate 10,246, forward strand.
TACTGTGAGACAGGATTGCTTTACACAAACCAGTTGAACAGGTAAACCAGGCTGGGTTTTTACTAAGAGCAAGTGTCTCTCCTGTTTCGTTTTGGTTTTTTTTTTACAGCTTTGTGTGCAGCAGGAGTGGCCACGTGCTGGAGGTGGACTACAAGAACGTCTGTGTGCGGAGTGCACGGCGCCTGCTGCCTGCACAGCCCCGGGGGGATGGGCAGGAGCAGGCAGGGAGCAGCTCAGGTGGGAGCAGGAGCAGGCAGGGAGCAGCTCAGGTGGGAGCAGGAGCAGGCAGGGAGCAGCTCAAGTGGGAGCAGGAGCAGGCAAGGAGTGGCTCAGGGGGGAGCAGGAGTAGGCAGGGAATGGCTCAGGTAGGAGCACCTGCAGGCAGGGACGGGGAAAACCAGCCAGGGACCACATCCACCACTATCGGGCTCAGAAATCAGCTCTCTGCTCAAACCAACGAGCTCTTTACCTACTGCTGAAGGATTATTTTGGGGCTGATTAGATCATTGCTATTTGCCTCTTAAGGACTGCAAATAATCTTCCTTAGTACAGCAAAGTATCGTTTTAAGAAAGATTTTAGCATTTTAAATGCTGCTTGCGCTTTCAGAGAAACACTACTTTTAGAAACATGAAACAAGGTCTTCATTTGCTGATGGGAGGCTTAATGGAGAGATGGAAAAAGAACAAAGACCAAGGAAAAAGATGAATTTGGGGATTTTTTCATTATTCAGCTGGTGCAGAGTGTTTGGGGAATCTTTGTTGCTGTACATTAAGTAGATCAACTTTCAGCTCTTCCACTAACTTGAACAGCGGGAAGAATTCACTTTCAAGTGTGATTGCTCTGATATCTTAAAACTTAGTGCATAGTTTGCTTTGGCAAATTGAGCTAATTAATCTATAATGTGGCCTTTGAGAGGTGTGTAACTGCAGTTCTCATTTCACGGGCAAGAAAGGGCCCAAGGGGAGATGAAGTGAAGTCCTTGGTGCCTCCTGGCTCTGACTTATGGCCTTTATACCTGAATTTAGGTTGGATATTGGGGGAAATTTCTTCACTGGAAGTGTGATAAGGCACTGGAACAAGCTGCCCATTCTATCCCTGGAAATGTTAAAAAAACCTGTGGATGTGGCACTTGAGGACATGGGCTGGTGGTGGGATAATGGTTGGACTCTGAGGTTTTCCAGCCTTAATGATTGTATGAATCAAAAACTGCCAGTTTGTGGATCTGTATCTCCTTTCTGCAGAGAGGGTTTGGGACATGGAAGTGAAAGGGTTTGTACCTCAGGCAGTTAATCTGGGATATCCTTTGCTACAGGATCCTGTCTGAGGCAAAAATATAGCAGGGGTAGGAATTTTCTGTGCATGGCAGGAGGTTCACAGTGGTAAAGAGGAGTTTTGAGCCCTGAGAAGGGCTGGCTGAGACCCTTCAGCCTGTTCTGTCAGTCACTGTGGGATTCCTACCTCCTCCTCGGGCTCCAGCTGGGTGTGAGTGGACTACCAGACTCAGCTCTGGGATGGGCCCCCTCTCAGGTTGAGTTTTCTTGTTCCGTCTGTATGAGGAGGTGTTGCTGTTTGGGTTTCCAGGCCCTGGGATCGCTATAAACAGTATCAGCATGTCCTTGACCTTCTGTGCCACGGGATCAGAGGACGGCTACATGAGGCTGTGGCCACTGGACTTCTCAGCTGCTGTCTTAGAGGCAGGTAGGTAGATGTGGGAGTGGTGCTTCCGAGCTCCACATCCCCCACTGCAGATCCAGAGCTCCACTGCCACAGTTCTCACAGCAGTCCTCATCAGTGAGGGCATGTGCTGTGTGTGCTCTCTCCAGGGCTGACTGCCTTGGAAGTGTTCAGTGGCAATTATTCATGTTTATTCTTGTAACTCATAGGAGAAAGGCAGGATCTCCTGGGACAGAACAGGCTTCCCATCTTGTTTTCTGTGCCCTTGTAGCCACAGCTCATGTGCCTGTGAAAAATTAGGGAGAAGTCAAGCAGTTCTTGATTGTTTTGATTGTTTTTGAATCAATCACCATTACAGCAGAGCCCAGAGACATTAGGAAGGGCAGAGACTAATCTCTCTAATCTGTCACTAGACTCACACCTGCAAGTGCTCAGTCTCCAGGTCGTGGGCTGCTCATTCCGGTGCCCTTTCTTTCCTAAAAGTGGATCTGTAGCTGTATTCCAGCTGCTCCTTTCCCAGAGGATTTGTTGACTCCTGTGTCCTGTGTCATCCCCCAGAACATGAAGCTCCAGTGAGTTCTGTCTGCATCAGCCCAGACAGCCACAAAGTCCTGTCCACGACAGCTACTGGGAACCTGGGCTACCTGGATATCCAGGCCCAGGACTACAACACCCTGATGCGCTCTCACAAGGACTCTGTGCTGGGGTTCTCGGTGGAGGGGAGGTGGAAGCTGATAGCAACAGTGTCCCAGGACAACACCATCCGAGTGTGGGACCTCGCCTCCATGCAGCAGGTGGGTGAGACAAGAGGCTCATGTTTTTTAAGAGTCTCCCTGGTCTCTGTTCAGTCCAATTATCAAAGCCCCACAGTTCAAGAGCCTTCCCTGAAGCATGAGAGGTACCGTGGGCAAGAGACCCTTGGGTGATGCCTTAAGAGGCTACCTAGAAACTGAGACTGGACAGGAGTAAGGGAATAAAGGTGGATATTTGTTTGAAAGGCCTTCAAAGGCACACCCTGGGGAGCCAAAGGCTACTGCCAAGATGGACCCCAAGATGGACAACGAGTCACGAGTTCTTCACACTTTTATAGGTTTGGTCCATCTGCATATCAGCATAAATTGACCAATTAAAACTTTAGCTAATGATGTAATTTCCCCAAGCTCTCCCCCCTTCCCAAGATGTTGGGTTACACATTTCTGGCCTGGGACAGGCTGGGTGTCCTTGGAGAGCAGGCCTGGAGAGGCTTTGTTCTGCCTGCCTGGCCTGAGAGAGCAGCAGCGAGCAGCTGCAAGGAACTGCACAGTTACACACCGGGCAGGGCAGGGTTTGAAAATATAAAAGTGAAAACCCAAGGCATCATTGGAAGTACTGGGTTCTGAGGTGTTATTAGACAAAACTATCTTCTTTTCCTCCATCTTTTGAATACTGCTTTTTAGCACAAACCAGAACACCCAAGGGCTTTGCCTAAATGCTCAAAAACCTGGGACTTCACTGGGCTGTGGATCCATGCAGGCAGGAGAAGGGACATGCTCATGGTGGAGATGTGAGGCTGAGCAGTTGTTGGGTCCAGCTGCAGCTCCAGTTCTCTCCAGCTTTATGCCTGCGGTGTCTCTTCCCTGCAGCTCTATGACTTTTCAGCTGCAGAGGAAACTCCGTGTACCGTGGCCTTCCACCCCTGCTGGAAGATCCTGGCCTGTGGCTTTGACAGCGGGATGGTACGGACCTTCAGCCTGGCTGCCTCTGACTTGCTGCTGGAGCACAAGTGAGTGAAGTGAGAGCTACACTGGGTCAAACTGGGTGTCCTGGTGATGAGACAGAGCCATGGTGATAATCATGGAGCTCGACAAACCTCTGGTCCTAGCTTGGTGGGCGTTGGGCAGATCCCGCTGTGCCGAGGCTCTGGGTGGTGAAAGCCCAAGCTGTGAAAGCCATGAGGGCTTTGTTTGTGACTTCCTAGTGGACAGCAGTAGGAAAGAGCTTGTCCTGGAGAGCAGCTGGGCAGGGAGCCCTTGTGAGCCCCAGTGTGGGATTTGGAGGATCCTCCAAAGGGAGGAGAAGCAGGTGCTATCCGGGCTGGAGCGCTGTGCTTGTTGCTCGATTTTCTGACAAGTTGGAGTGTTGGTTGTCCTGGGATGCTACAGGGGTGAGCACAGTGGGGCCCTGCTCTGTTCCTGGTTAATTTATTCTCCTGGGTTCTTCACCATGTTACATTCAACATCACCGCTGTTCCCTCTGTCTGTGATTCCTTTTTCTCTTCCCCTTTTCCACGTTTTCTGCCCTCTTTCAGGCAGCACCGCACCGCGATCACCGGGCTGACCTTCTCTCCAGATGGCAGTTTGATGTTCAGCTCCTGCTTGCAGGGAACTCTGGCTCTGTACAGCTTTGTGGCACAGAAGACCCAAGTCCTGAGAGTCCTGGGTAAGACTCTGGGGTTGGGGTGTCCCTTTTCTTTTATTAGCACAGACATCCTGACACCAGAGCCAGCCCAAACTCAGCCTGCTCGGAGAGATATTTCCCACTGAACCCTCTGAGCTTTGTCATTTCCTCCTGCCCTGGGCACTGCTGAGGCACCTCCAGCCCTGGGGTCAGTTCTGAGCCCCTCACAAGACAGACACTGAGGGGCTGGAGCGTGTCTAGGGAAGGGAATGGGGTGGGGAAGGGGCTGGAGCACCCGGAGCAGCTGAGGGAGCTGGGAAAGGGGCTCAGCCTGGAGAAGAGGAGGCTCAGGGGGGACCTTGTGGCTCTGCACAACTCCCTGACAGGAGGGGGCAGCTGGGGGGGGTCAGGCTCTGCTCCCAGGGAACAGGGACAGGACAAAGGGAAACGGCCTCAGGCTGGGCCAGGGGAGGGTTAGGTTGGATATTGGGAAAATTTCTTCATGGAAAGGGTGGTCAGGCACTGGCACAGCTGCCCAGGGCAGTGGTGGGGTCACCATCCCTGGGGGGATTCAGAAGATAAGTTCATGTGGCACTTGGGGATGTGTTTTAGTGGACTTGATGATCTTAGAGGGCTTTTCCAACCTTAATGATTCTGTGATTTCTGTTTGTACCTTCTGTGTGAGCAAGCCTCAGTGACTGCCAGCACTTCCCTACCTGTCCTGGTTCAAACCTCTCATCCTGCTGGTGTGATGATTTCATGAATGGTGCTGGAGTCACAGAGATTTATTCATGCCCAAGCCCTGACTCTTTCCATTCTGTGCATGTGCAATTTAATTTGTTTAAAGTGGATTGTTGCCCTAATCCTGCCTGCAGAAGAGCTGCTCTGTGCTGGTGAATGGGAGCTGGTGGAGAGCTGGAGGCAGAGCACGGGCAAGGCAGTTTGGAAAAATTAGTGTCACATTTAGTGTACACTTTGGGAATGAGTTGTGACAGCACAGGCTTGGGCAGGGAAAGGGAACTCTTACAGTGCAATATTGCACAAAGAGGAGGAACCTGCCCCAGGAAGTATGCAGGAGAAGAAACAGGGGCTTGGAGAGATCAGGAAATTTGTCCAAAATCACCCAAGTTTGGTGTCAGTGCTGCAGCTGGACCTTCACGTGATGACTCTGCTCTGAAACTGTGTTTGCTGCCTGGTCACGTTCCAGGGACAGAACAGTAGAATTATGGCTGTGGAATAAACACAAAGAATTGCTGTAATTTCTGTGATTTTTAGACCTCTGGGTCTCTCTGCCCTCTGGACTGACACTGTGTTGGCGTTCACCACTGACCTCATTCTGCTCTGGGTTCAGACACCCAGGCTGCAGCCGAGATCTCACAGAGCTCCTCGTCACAGCCTCTTGTAACGTTAAAAAATAAGCCCTAAAATCAATTTTATTCCTTTGACTTTGTTCTGCTCTCCTTGAGAATGCTGCATGTTCACTCAGGCAGCAAGCTGTGCATGTCAGCCTTGGTTTTGAGGTGGTTCACTGCACGTTTTGGGTGTGTAAGTAAACTGTGTAGCATCTCCTACAGCACAGGCTACTTTTTTCTCAGGCTAAGAGGCAGGAGAAGCTGCAGCTGCTGCTCAGCAGCACCATCAGAGTGGGCTTTGCTCCTCCTCACTCTCTTGCTGTGTCCCCCAGGCAATGTGGTGGCCCGGGATGCTGGGATTGGTGTGGACACTCTGGTGGTCAGTGGGGACAGTCGCCTGCTGGCCTTCGTGGGGCCCTCCAAGTATGTCGTGACAGTGATGGAGGCCTGCTCACTCGATGAGGTACCCAGCAGACTCCCCTCTCTCCTGGGGACAGGGGTGTCCCTGGCAATTCCACAGGCAGCATCCAGGGAGGTGGATCAAGAAGTGGGGCACCAGCTGACAGTGAGCTCCCTGTTTTCCCTTCTGTGAGACAGAAATAACAAACTCAAGGTTTCTTCTCCTCTGGCTTCATTCCCTTCTAGGAGTATAATTTGGGGAGGTGCTGTGGAGACTCTCAGCTCTCACCTCTCTCTGTGAGCTGCTCTCCAGGCATTGCCTGGACCTGCAGCCCCTCTTTAAGTGGGAAGGGTCCAGGGGACTCCATAGCCTCGTGTTAGTGATGCCTTAAGAGGCTACCTAGAAACTGAGACTGGACAGGAGTAAGGGAATAAAGGTGGATATTTATTTGAAAGGCCTTCAAAGGCACACCCTGGGGAGCCAAAGGCTACTGCCAAGATGGACCCCAAGATGGACGACGAGTCACGAGTTCTTCACACTTTTATAGGTTTGGTCCATCTGCATATCAGCATAAATTGACCAATTAAAACTTTAGCTAATGATGTAATTTCCCCAAGCTCTCCCCCCTTCCCAAGATGTTGGGTTACACATTTCTGGCCTGGGACAGGCTGGGTGTCCTTGGAGAGCAGGCCTGGAGAGGCTTTGTTCTGCCTGCCTGGCCTGAGAGAGCAGCAGCGAGCAGCTGCAAGGAACTGCACAGTTACACACCGGGCAGGGCAGGGTTTGAAAATATAAAAGTGAAAACTTAAGGCATTATTAGGAGCATGAGAGCAATCTGGAGGCTCCTGCAGTGTTTGTTCAGTGGCTCCTTGTTCCACAGCTGCTGAGGGTGGACATCAGCACCCTCGACTTGCACAGCACCGTCTTGGACTCTGCAGTGAAGGTCTGCTTTGGTCCTGTGCCTCAAGGCGAGCTCCTGGTAGCCACTTCTTCCAATAAAATCCTTGTGCTTGATGCAAAAACCGGGCGACTGGTGCGAGAGGTAGGACACTGAAATTCATCCACGAGGTCTCCTGTGGGGGCTGGGCACTTCATGTCTCCATGGGAAGTTAAATGAGAGAAAAAACTACTCCTGGAGCTCACAGGCTTCAAAGAAACGCAAGTGGGAAGCCTGCTGCTATCCCAGTGTGCTCATGCTCAGGGTGAGCCCAAGCTTGTCCTCATTTTCCATGCTGCCACACTGCTGTTTCTCTTGCTGAAGTGTAGATAAGGACATGAACTAACTCAGCTAAGGCTGCTGGTGCCATTTCTTGTCCTCAGGTGTCCCCTGTGCACAAGCTGACCTGTTCCTCCCTGGCGCTGAGCAGGGATGGCCAGTACCTGCTCACTGCTGGTGACAAGGTCATCAAAGTGTGGGACTATCGGATGCACCCCAACATCAACTTCCAGGTACTGCCCACACAGGGAGGGAAGGGGGTGGTGTGGCACTGCTGAATCCCTGGAGAAGAGAGCAGGAAATGGGCTCTCTGTGACTTGGCCCAGTGTCCCCAGTCCCAGTTTGCCCAGCAGAGAAATGCAGCCCTGTTCCCACATTGTCACAACGCCCGGCAGTGGGCACAGGCTGGGGCTGCCAGAGCACCCCAGTGAGACCCTCTGCAGAGGACTGAGGTAGGTGATAGCTCTGTGTTAGGGACAGGGCCACATGGAGAGGAAAATGGTTCACCCAGGGCTTCAGAGGCAGGATAAGACTTTGGACTCTTCAGCTTTTGCTTCCTTCCCCGAATGAGTGTGTTGGAGGTCGGCCCCAGGTTGATCAGCCCGCAGGTGTGAGCACTGTAGGTGTGGTAGATCCTCTTCTGGACCTTCTGCTGAGGCCTGTGGATGCTGGCTGTGCAGGGCAGGGAGGGGAGTAACCCCCCTGAGAGGACAGGAGGTGGTGGGGGGTTCAAGGCGTGCTCCCTCCCAGGTGTTCATCGGCCACTCGGAGGCCGTGCGCCAAGTCGCCTTCACCCCGGACCAGCAGCACGTCATCAGCGTCGGGGATGCCATCTTCCTCTGGGATTTCCTAGCTCCGCCTCCAGTCAGGTCATCCCCAGCCAGGTAATGGTACTGGGCAGTGCCTTCCCCGTGTCCCCTTTCCCTGCCCCATCCCTGTGTGACTCCAATCTCCTCCCCTTCCCAGGGCTCATTCCCCCGCATCCACTCTGCCTCTGAGGTCAGGTGAGTTTGTCTCTTCCCACAAGTTGTGCTGGCAGCTTTTCCAGAGGGTAGGGATTTGGGGGTATGATCCCTTCCCTGAGGGAGTCATGTAGTGGGGGCCAAACCAGGTAATTAGCCCCTAAGGATGATCTCAAATTAATTGGCACCTCTCAGTCTGCCTAGATGGGGATGTTCTGAGCAGAGCCACTCTGGCCTTTCTGGTAGGTTTTCAACTTTTGCCTTCTGTCTTTCTCTGCCTCCATCTCTTCTGTCTTCTTTCTCCCTCATTGTCCCTCTGTCTCTGTCCCTCTCTTTCTTAAAAGACAGAGAAGTGGCTTCTGTGGAAGCTGGAAAACTGAGCTTGGAGGTGTCACCATCCAGGAGGATGAGAGGAGCATGGGGTGAAGGAAGTGACACCAAGCCTTTTCCTTCTCCTTTCCCAGACAGCAGCTCTGAGAAGCCCAAAGATGTCTCTGAGGCCCCTCGGCAGACAGTGCCTCTTCCATTGCTGCCCACCCCGCCATGTTTGGATATCAGCTCTGTCCACCAAGCAGGATTTCAAAGTAAGAGGAGCTGCTTGCAGGAAAGGGGAAAGTTAACCTCGATTTAGGTAAAACTTGCCTAGTTCAGCAGCATCCTTGGAGCCATCCATACCTGTGATCCCTTCTAGCAGACTGACAGATCAGTCTGCAGTTCCTTCCCTGAAGCTGGGCAAAGCCCAGAGGTGCTGGGGTTCAGCACCCCTTTGTCCTCTGCTCTCCTCCACACACTGAGCTGCTGGCACAGCTTCTCTGACTGAGCTAAACACCTTCTTGGTCATTCCTAATAGGAATTGTCTGCTCTGCCCTCCACCCTAACAGCTGGACTGTTCCACAGAGCAGGGGAATGACACTGCCAGAAGTCGAGGGGTCAGGCACACATGAAGTGGTGCTGAAGGACATGGATGGCTCCATCTTCCCACTGATTTTTCTCTGCAGGTATTTTCTCTGAGTCGGACAAGGAAGAGGAAGAAGATTTGCCAGGCAGCAGCAGGATGGTGGCAAACAGGCACAAAGATGCCTCAGTCCTTATGGTGGAATCAGACAGGAGTGAGGAGGAGCTTGTTGTGAGGCCCAAAGTGAGGCAGGAGAGCCTAAGGTCTCCTGAAAAAGCAGCAAACGGTAAATCAGGGGTGTTGCCATCTTGTACAGAGCTGCAGGCCTGCATGGCAGGTTGGGCTACCCCCCAAAAACAAAGATAATTATTATGGTGCAGAGAGATCCAGACATGTGCTCTGAGCTGTGAGGTGAAAGGCAGCAACATGTTCCTCAGGAGTTTTCCCTTGGGCATGACCTTCCAAGGGAAGTCAGCATTGAGGGAAGCTCACATTGATCCCTAAAACTGCTCGTTTTTCTGGCTCTTTCCCTGCTGCTGCTTCTGGGTACACCAGAAGCCTGCCTTCAGCCTGGAGCCAGTATCATCTCTGAGTGGCATATCCCATTAAATCCAGCTGCAATTAAAGCTCCCAGTGCCTCTATTAATAGCTGCACAGGCTCGGAGCTGCAGCGGTGCGTGGTGACCTGCCAGGAGCAGGCAGCTGCCAGCGCTCAGCCCAGCAGGACTTGTTGGAAAGCCTCAGGATAAAACTGCCTCAGATGCTCCTGGTACAGTCCTGGAGCTGTGGGGGCTGGGGTTTCACAGGGATGCCCAGAGCACGAGGCGTGGGTGTCCTTAGGCTGTTTGCAATGTGGTGTGGCTGAGTGGGAAAGGAACTGACCCAGGGAATGGCTGGAGCTGTGTCAGGGAGGTTTAGGTTGGGTATCAGGGAAAGGTTCTTCCCCCAGAGGGTGCTGGGCACTGCCCAGGCTCCCCAGGGAATGGGCACGGCCCCGAGGCTGCCAGAGCTCCAGGAGCATTTGGGCACCGCTGCCAGGGATGCCCAGGGTGGGATTGTTGGGGTGTCTGGGCAGGGCCAGGGGTTGGACTCATGATCCCTGTGGGTCCCTTCCCACTCGGGATGTTCCGTGTGTGACACTGCAGTGTGACTTTTCCCTTGTATGTGTTCACACGGGCAAGGCACCTCAATGTCAGCAAGGCACAGCCTGGGTGCTGCTCCCAAACCATTCCCAAGAGCAGCATCCCATAGGTGCCATCTTCCCCTTTGTGTGGCAGAACCCAGGAAGGGCACCAAAGCTCCCCAGTCCCAGTGTTGCATCCGCCCAGATTCCTACCGGCATTTCTCTCCTCGCTTCAAGGCATCAGTGCTCCCCCAGGTGAGAGTTGTGCTGGTTACCAGGTGGAGAACAGGCATTTTGGGGCTGGGGTAGGTGGATTTTCCAAATTGTTTCCATTTTGTTCTCTGTTGGAAAGCAATTTGGGAAATATACGCCTGGGCTGCTGTTCAGTGAGAAATCCTAACATTAATTCCCTGTTCTCCTCTGTGTCACTCTTCCCAGACTAGTAAAAAGTGAGTTGTGCTCAACTCTTTTTGTGTTGCCCAAATCTGCATACATTTTTATTCAAAAGGAGTGGAAATGGCATGTGCTATTGAGAGTGAAAGACGAGTGAGCAATGGAGTGATTCATTGTGCTCCCATATTTGCGAGCAGCTGCGTTGGCAGAGCAGGCTGGGGAAGGCAAATCCATGGAGCATAGTGAGGAGAGACACAGCACAGCTCCTGCTGTGTTAACAAACACAGCAGGAACAAAACAGAAACTTAACTCAGCCTTTCCCTAAGCTCTGCTGCTAGTGCTGGGAGAACAGCTACATCCAGATTTCACTCCCAGTCCCTTCCTCTGTCCCTCCACCTAGCAGCATTTTCCCCCCACTTCTCTTCCCGTTGAAATATCTGCATCCCAGGTCAGCCAAGCCCATGGAACTCTTTCCCAGCGGGATTAGCAGCTGCTGCTCGGCTGGGCGCTTGCTGCCAGCCTGTTTAGTGCCTCATCTGAAAGCATCTGTGCCTGGCTGTGCTGGGGCAGTGTCTCTTTTGTTATGGAATATTGTTTGTCTCTTCCGTTCGGGAATTGTGCGAGTGTTGGCATGGATTTGTGTGGGATTCATGTTTGAGGACACTCACTTTTTCCTCTGTGGGTGTTGGTGCACCTGACCAGACCATTCTTGCAGAGCTTATTTTAAGCCAGTGTCTGTTTCTCTTGCAGAGTTTCTCGTCTCCTCCAGCGGGCAGTGAGGCCCTGAAGCTGAAAGCAGTGATCGGCTACAATGGGAATGGCAGAGGGAATATGGTGTGGAACCCGGATACAGGTACACTGGGAATGCCACAGTGGTGGCATGTGTTGCCAGAGCAGCTGTGGCTGCCCCTGCATCCCTGGCAGTGTCCAAGGCCAGGCTGGACGGGGCTTGGAGCAGCCTGGGACAGTGGAAGGTGTCCCTGCCCATGGCAGGGGGAACAAGATGAGCTTTAATGTCCCTTCCAACCCAACCCATGTGTGATTCTAGTCTGTGATTCTAGGGGTGTGTACTGAGTCAAGTTATGATCTTCTGGCTGTTGGGTTGGGATCTTTGCTTGATTTGTGTTGGTGAAATCCAGTAGCTCTTTGCTGTTGGCAAGCTTTAGTTGGAGGGGCAGACTCAGGCTCCAGGTATTGAGTGGACAGAGCAGGAGGGAAGCTCACAAAGCCCGTCCTGCCGTCCTTTCCCCAGCTGGAATGATGCCCAGCAGCTCTGCTTTACTCAGGTCAGGGAAAGTGAGATTTCACCCTGCTCCCAACCTCCTGCTGCTGAGCTGCGTCAAAGAGTCAGCTTTTACGTATTAATGAATCATAGAACTTTCCACGTGGGCTGTGCTGGGGGCTGTATGTGCAGCCTTTCCATGAAAACATCCCCTCTCCTCCCCCTCCTCTGCCAGGCTTCTTCGCCTACTCCTGTGGCTGCGTCATCGTGGTGGAAGACCTGCACTCAGGGTCCCAGAACCACTGGCTGGGCCACGCTGAGGAGATCTCCACGCTCGCCCTCAGCCACGATGCCCAGGTAGGAGAGGCTGCTGCTGCCCCAGGCCAGGGCTTGTCCCTGTCACTTTGCAATGCCATAAAATCCCATTTGTCTGTTCCTCCTTCTGCCTAGAGGCTATGGAAATTGTTTTGGAGTCAGCTATCTGTTGTGCTGGCTCGGTGTGGGCTGGAGCATGTCCAGAGAAGGGAGTGGAGCTGGGGAAGGGGCTGGAGCACAACAGGTTGAGGAGCTGGGAAGGGCTCAGCCTGGAGAAAAGGAGGCTCAGGGGGGACCTTGTGGCTCTGCACAACTCCCTGACAGGAGGGGGCAGCCGGGGGGTTGGGCTCTGCTCCCAGGGAACAGGGATAGAAGGAGAGGGAATGGCCTCAAACTGTGCCAGGGGAGGTTTAGGTTGAACATCAGGAAGAATTTCTTCATGGAAAGGGTGACCAGGCCTTGGAAGGGGCTGCCCAGGAGTGGTGAAGTCCCCATCCCTGGAGGTGTCCAAGGAGGCACTGGATGTGGCACTCAGTGCTCTGGGCTGGGGACAAGGTGGGGATCAGTCACAGGTTGGACTCAATGATCTTGGAGAACCTTTCCAGCCTCAGTCATTCTTTGATTCTGTAGAGGCCGTTCTCTTCCTCTGGGTAATGCCTTTCCCTCCTGCCATCAGCTGAGTGGTTGTTTCTCACAGCATTCTCCACTTGCCAACCACATTGCTTTAATGTGGGACTGAAAACCTGTAAAGACTAATGAGTGTTCTCTAATTACTTACACATTGTCCTGTTAGGTTCTTGCCTCTGCCTCAGGGAAGAAGGATGGAGACTCCCACTGTCAGATCTGCATCTGGAGCACCCAGGATGGGGCCTGCACAGCAGAGCTGTTCTACCATGAGACACAAGTCCAAGCCATGGCATTCTCCTGGGATGACAGATTCCTTGTCACCATAGGTGAGCACGCCTGTACCAGCAGCTGTGGGTGCAGGGGTGCACCCCAGAGCAGACAGCTCATGGCAGGAAGGTGCTGTGAGCACCAAATACCTGCCAGATGTGCAGCAGGCTCGTGGGTAGGAAGCTGTTCCGTGGTATCCTTGGGACAGCAGGGAAAGCAGCTGTTACAGCTTTCTTCTCCTGACTCACTGGTGCTTCTTAAACCCCATGTAAATGGTTTGTGGTTACTATTTATAGTGTGCAAAGGGAAAAGCCTTCTTCTGGTCTTGTTATTGCTGCCTAGATGGGCTTGGACAGAAGTAGCCAGGCTCCCAGCTGTGAGCCTCCTGCCAGGCAGCCATGCCAGCACAGGATGGACGCTCAAGCTGTCTGTTTTGTTCAGGCAGGGGATATTTAAAGGACAACATGCAATTAGGAAGCTCTTGTTTTGCATGAGAGGGGACCTGTGGGGCAGGCAAAACGCTTGCTCTGGGCTGGTGAGGCTGCCTGTGGAAAGAAAAGCAGGCTTTACTGGAGAGGAAGGGAGCTTTGTGCTCTTCAGGGAGCAGTGTGGGAGAGGAGATCTCCTCCTCCAGCTCCGGTCTGGGCTGCAGGACTGGGAAAAGCTGAAAGTCTCCACAGAGCTTGTGGAGCCTGGGAAAGGCAGCAGGAGAGCACTGTCCTCCTGAGCTCTCTGGCACCTTGGGAATTTTGCCATCACCGAGGCCAATGCCTTCTGCTCCCACTCAGCTGTGGTGGCTTCCATTGAGGTCAGCTCCCGCCTCAGCTGGGACCTTGGCAAAGGTGACATCCTGTTCTTTGTCAAGACAGCCCTGAGTGCCCAGTGTCACTGGAGGGTTTGTGTGGGGCATTCCCCAAGGTGTGCAGTGACTCCTGAGGAGAGAGAAACAGCAGAAAAACTGCTCTGCCTGCTGCAATCCCAGCCCTGGCTGCTCCAAATGACTCCGCTGCCAGGACAGGTTTGCTCCAACCTCCAGTGTGAAGTGCTGGGCCAGTTCTGTCTGTCCTTAACTTGGACAAGCATCTGTCGTGTCGTGCAGCTTATGCTGAGCACAAGAGGATCTGTGTCCGTGCCTGGAATGGTGTTTGGGACAGTTGTCTCCCAACAGCAGGATGAGGGAGTGAGACAGCTGATGTGTGCATGCTGTGGGGATGCTTGTGGGTATCCTGAGGCAGCAGAATTCTTCCTCCTGTCTTTCCCATTCTCCCTAGGGGACTACAGTGACCAGAGCATGGCTCTGTGGAGCACCCACACCTACGAGCTCATGCTGTCCACTCGTGTCGCGGAGCCTCTCCACGACGTGGCTTTTAGCCCTGTCTCTCACCGAGACCTGGCTTGTGTGGGGAGGGGAGCTGTGATGTTCTGGCTGTTGGAGCAGCAGGGAGCTGCTGTCAGACTCAAGGTAAACCTTCCTTTTACCTTTTAAGATTTATTTTCAGCATCTCTGACTTATTTTCCAAGCCCCTGGTGAGGGCTCTGTGAGAGCTGATGATTTCTCTCAGTGAGGTGATGTTGGCTGTGCGCAAACAGCTTGCAGTTGTATTTGAGGCATTAACTGCAGGAATTGAGGGGAGGAGGATGTTTTTTTCTCCTGATGCATCCAAGCACATTCATTCCCTTTGGCATTGCTGGTTTTTGTGCTTTGGCAGGTTCATCGAACCCCTGCCCCGGATGTGCTGGGGCTGGTGGAGCTGACGTCTCTCTGTTACGGTGCTGACACTCTCCTTTACAGTGGGACCAACTCAGGCCAGATCTGTGTGTGGGACACAGAGACCAATTCCTGCTTCATGTCGTGGGAGGCTGATGAGGGCGAGATCGGTAGGTGCAGCCTCAGGGCTGTAACAGGGAACTTGTTGGGAATGAAGCCACGAGCTTGCAGATTTCCCATTTCAGCTGTGCTCGGAAAACCAGTTTGCAGTGTGGGATGCAAGATGTGTGGGGTGGCAATGGATCTGTGACCTGGGTTTCCTGGGGGGTTCATTGAATCATAGAGTCATTAAGGTTGGAAAAGGTCTCTAAGATTATCATGTCCACCATTAAACCATGTCCCTGAGCACCACATCCACAAGCTGTTTGACTCTTCCAGGGATGGTGACTCCACCACTGCTCTGGGCAGCCTGGGCCAAAGCACCTCCAGACCTCTAGTCTGTAAAACAATGTTGGGCTGTAGAACCCTCCCACTTTCCTGCCCAAATGGCTGCCAGGAGCACCCTTGGAATGATGGCTGGGAGCAGTGCACACTGACAGGTGCCCCTCATCCCCAGGTGTGCTGGTGTGTCGGCACAAGCGGCTGGTGAGCGGCAGCAACACGAAGCGCATCCGCCTGTGGTCCGTGGCCACCGTGCAAGAGCTGAGGCTGAAAGGGCCCGATGCCAGGTAGGAGCTTGTGGCCCCTCACCTGGCAGCCCCCAGGACCTGTCTGAGAGGTGGCTTTTCACAGACAGACACCACATGCAACCACGCTGCTCCTGCTGCTCTTCATCCTTAGCTTTTCCTCTCTATCCCGTGACTGCTGATTCTTTCTGTCTGGATCTTTTGACTGAATTTTTGCCACAGGTAGCTGAACCCTCTTAATAGTGGAAGTGGGTGTTGATCGTGCCTGAAGTTCGTGTCAGGGGTTTGTAGAAATTCCTTTAGGAGAATTAAGGAAAACATATTGCCTTTGTTTCTCCTCTCATGCTATTGCATCCCTTCTTTTCTTTCTTTCCTGTAAAAAGACAGCTGAAGTGCAAACCACAGAATCGTGGAATGGTTTGGGTGGGAAGGCACCTTCAAGACATCCCATTCCAACCCTCCCTGCCACGGGTAGGGACACCTTCCACTGTCCCAGGCTGCTCCAAGCCCCATCCAGCCTGGCCTTGGGCACTGCCAGGGATCCAGGAGCAGCCACAGCTTCTCTGGGCACCCTGTGCCAGGGCCTCCCCACCCTCACAGAAAGAATTTCTTCCCCATATCCCATCCAACCCTGCCCTCTGGCAGTGGGAAGGTATTCCCCTTTGCCCTGTCACTCCAGGGTCTTGTCCCAAGTCCCTCTCCAGCTGTCCTGGAGCCCCTTTAGGCACTGGAAGGGGCTCTGAGGTCTCCCAGGATGAACAACCCCAGCTCTCCCAGCCACTGTTCAACGGACAGGAGCCCCTCATCAAACTGGGCTCATGAGAAAGTTGGATTTAAAGCAGGCAGAGTGGCTGTTCCAACATCTGAGCCTGTCCTTCTCCCACCCTGCCTTCCTCCAGGTGTGGCTCAGTCCTGCTGGAGCACGAAATCACCCTGGATGGGACGGTTGTGAGCGCAGCCTTTGATGACTCCCTGGAAATGGGCATTGTGGGCACCACGGCAGGGACCCTGTGGTACATCAACTGGGTGGAGAGCACCAGCATCCGGCTCATCAGCGGCCACAAGAGCAAGGTCAGAGGGGATGGGCCTGCCTGGAATTTTGCTGTTGCTTCAGGGTATCTTTCTGCTACAGAAAAAAAGGTTTGAATGGTAGGAGAGAAGGTATTTTGTGACAACTTGCAGTGCACCTCGCCTGGTCCTACCTTTGGGGTTGGGTTTACTGTGCACAGTGCCTGGTCCTGCCTTTGGGGTCGGGTTTATTGTTTCCCATGATTGGTAAGGTTGGAAAAGACCTTTAAGATCATCAAGTCCAAGTGCCAGCCCAGCACCACCACGTTCACCTTTAAACCATGTCCCCAAGTGCCACACGCACGCATTTTTTGAACACTCTTGGGTATGGTGACTCCACCGCTGCCCTGGGCAGCCTGTGCCAGTGCTTTACCACCCTTTCTGTGAAGAAATTCTTCCTAATACTCAATCTAAATCTTCCCTGGTGCAACTTGAGGCCATTTCCTCTCATCCTGTTAGCCCAAAACCAAAGCATTGCACCTTCCTTTATGCTCCATCTCGTCTGGTGTCTTCCTTGAGCAAAATCCTGGGGGATGAAGGGGCAGGGGAGCTGATGTGCTCTGGGCTGTGGCACTCACAGAACCCCCGTTCTCTGCCTTTTCCCCGGAGCAGGTGACCGATGTGTGCTTCAGTCCCGACGAGAGTCACTGTGCCACGTGCGGGGAGGATGGCAGCGTGAGGATCTGGGCTCTGGGCAGCACGGAGCTCGTGGTGCAGTTCCAGGTGCTCAACCAGGTAAGTGTTTGTGGCACATCAATCCCTTCCTCTTGGCACAGGGAAGCGTCCCCTGTGTCACCAGCTCTCTGCCGATTTCCTTGCAGAGCTGCCAGTGCCTGGCCTGGAAGCCTCATCCCATTGGGCTGTGGCCTTGTCCCATCGAGAGCCAGCACGTGGTGGCAGGGTACAGTGATGGCACTGTCCGTGTGTTCAGCATTTCCAGGACAGAGATGGAGCTGAAAATGCACCCCCACGCTGCTGCACTGACAGCAATCACCTACTCCACCGATGGTGAGGCTGCCTGAGGTGACAGTGGGGACATGTGGCCTCGGGGAACGTGGCTTGGTGCTGCCTGGGTTTACCCTGACCTCCAGCTGCTCTGTTTCCTGGCCACCTGCCCAAAACCCCAGGGCCAGGGAGAGCCACAGAACTTGTCTCAGTGAGCTCTGGTGACTGCCAGCTGAGCACGTCGTGGGTAGGACAGGGGAGGTGCAGTGGCTCTGGGATAGCCGAGGGCTTTGGGTACAACAAACACCTTTGGTTTATGATCTACTGTGGCTCTTCTTCAATGTGGAGCTTTAATGGGTGTCTCTGAGACATCTTATCATACCCAGCCCTTGACTGGGATGTTCCCAGCCTTTCACATTGTTTCAGGACACTGGTATCCCGTAATCTTGGACCCTTCTCCTCTGGCCTGTTTGTCCTCTTACAAGAAGTGTCCCATTCTTTTCTCTCCCCTGCCAACAGGGGAAATGATCTTATCAGGGGGCAAGGATGGCATAGTGGCTGTCAGCAGCCCTCGCACTGGAATGACCATCCACATCATGGCTGACCACAAGGGCTCCCCCATCACCGTTCTCCAGTGCACCAGGAAGCAGGTGAGACCTCAGGAGCGACACAGTCCCCATGTGTCACTGCACAGCTCTGGGAGGCAGCGTGGTCAGCAAGTGTGCTTTGGTGTCCCTTGCTTTTCCTCTTTGGAAATCTTCCTCCAGCAACTTCTGATCAGTTTTTCCAGGGATATATTCAGTGGAATAAAGTTCCATGTGTTGCAGGTGCAGCCCCAGTGAGGCCGTGCCTGCAGGGGGACCTTTGGTGGCAGTTGTTGACTCCCTGTACACAGGTGTGACATGATGCAGTGCCACAAGCTCTTGGAGAGCAGCACCCCTCGAGAGCAGCCCAGGCTGTGAGCCTGCAGCCCCTGTGTCCCCCAAAAAGGCTCTTTGGCAGCCTGTACCAGTCCTCTGTGGAGCTGGGAAGACTTGGCTGTGCAGCACTGGGGTGGTTTGAGCACCTCCTTTGTCGTCCCCTTCATGGAGAGGTTTTTTCCTTTGCACAGCAGAAATGGGAATAATCTTCCCTAAGCTCTCAGGCTTTAAGATCATCCACATTGCAAGGCTGTGTTTCCTGGTAATCTGAGACTGAGGAAATCCTCCTTGATTTTAGGTGAAGGACGTTTTTAAGGGGGCACGTGGTATTGGAAACAGCTCCCTCAGGAGATGTGCAGATCCAGAGGGGGTCCCAGGGAGGAGAACTGTGTCATTCAGAGCAGGGTTTGGGTTGGAAGGGACCTTAAAAATCATCCATTTCCAGCCCCCTGCCATGGGCAGGGACACCTCCCACTAGACCAGGTTGCTCCAAGCCCCATCCAGCCTTGCTTTGGACACTTCTAGGGATCCAGGGGCAGCCACAAACAGAGGTTAATCCTGGCTTTGATCCCCTAAACACAAGCCCCATGTTCCCATGAGCTCCTGTCCCACTCTTTACTGTCCCCTTCTTTCAAAGCCTCTGTGCCCCCAGAGTGACAGGGTTGTGTTTGTGCTCCACAGTACCATGACTTCGGGGTGGAAGGGGGGGAGCTCTGGCTGGCCACCAGCTCCGACCGCCGGGTCAGCGTCTGGGGCTCTGACTGGCTCCAGGACAAGTGTGAGCTCCTCGACTGGCTCAGCTTCCCAGCTCCTGCTGGCCCCGAGGTGAGCGTGGCACCTGCCAGGCCCTGCCTGTACGAGGCTGGGCACCAGCAGAGATGGAGGAGGGAGGCACAGGGCTCTGAGAGAGTGAGTGTGTGCTTAGGAAAGGCATCTTTGTTAGTCCTGTTCACGGAGTGCCTTTCTTGGGTGTGGAAAGAAACTGTAGCAGTGCCAGGCTGCCCTGGAGCAATTACTTTTAAGCATGAGGAGCCCTAAACTGCACCTGCAAAGAGCTGACAGCCCTGTGCCAGCAAAGCAGGGCCCAGGCAGCAGTGAGCACGGTGTGCAGGAGGGAGAGCTAATTAAGGGCGTGCTGCTAATTCAGACACTCCCGAGGAGCGTGAATATTCCGAGCCAGGAGCGTGGTGACCGCTTCCCAGAGCCAAGTACTCAGCCCTGTGTGTCCCTGCTGCTTGGCAGAAGCCTCTGGCTCCAGCCCAGGGGTAAGGTTTGGGCAGCAGAATACCTGCTAGAAAAGCAGGAGGATCTGTGTTGGAGAGGATGGAGATGGTTCCTGTTCCTGGTGACACTGGCAGGCAGAAGGGAGCTGGGTGTTCCTGGGGGGGCAAGAGGCAGTGCCTCAGCCTGGGTCCATACAGCAGCTGGGTTCTGTCAATAGTTCTTCTGTTTATTTCCAAAAAGATGGATTTCCTCTGGAAAGAAACTCACTGCAGCTCTCCCTGTAGCATGAAGGTTTGATCTTGCATCCACTACTCAAGATCTGCCTTCTGGGCCTCGTTTTCTTGTGTTAGACTGATCCATAAGCAATTGCCAGCTTCAAGCCCATGCAGCAGTAATATCTCAGTGGGATTTCAACCTGCTGGACCCTCACGTGATGTGCTCCTAGGACACTAAAGCATTTGCTTCAGGTTTCCGTGGCAGGGTGTGGTTGTTCCTTGCTTTCCCTGAGCCTGTCTGAGATGGGAATGCAAGAGGGAGGAAGCAGCCTCCACCATACCAATGTCCCACTGCTCAAACACGCACAGCCTTGGTGTCTCTCTGCCCTCTCCTTTTATCTCTCATTGGATGAAATAAGAGAATCCAGCCTCAGTTTTGTTGCCTCTGGTTTCCCTCACCAGGGTCTTGACAGCCTCCCACCCAGCCTGGCCGCGTTCTGCCCTGGGGAACATGGGGTCCTGGTCTACGTGGGCTTTGGGATGCAGAAGGAAGCTTTGTTCTACAGCCTGAGGAAGAAACAGGTACCTGTCCCTGCCACGGGCAGTGGGGGCTGGCAGTGCTGCCTCTGTGTGCTACCCTTGGTCACAGGGGTGGAGTGGGCTCAGGCAGCTGTTCAGGGAACAGATTTTCATCTCAGAAACTCTGGAGTGTGGCCCAAGTGAGCAGCAGAGCCCTGCCCCTGCATCCAGGCAGGCAGCCAGTCCCTGATCCTGCTGGAGGGGAAGGCAGCTGCTTCCAGGAGCATTAACACTCCCCCCATTGTCTCCTGGACACCTGGGGCAGCTTTCTGAGCTGTGCATCCTCGACCTCCCCACTACCCTCCTTCGAGCTGTGGCTGCACAGCTCTGGGCGCTGCCTTCCCCCTCTGAGCTGTCGGTGTTTCTCTTGCTGGGCTGCAGGTGCTCAGGAAGATCTCCCTGCCAGCCTTTGCCACGTCCCTCAGCCTGTCCCCAGCCACACCTTTCATGGCCATCGGCTTTGGTGGTGAGTGCTGGGGGGGCCTGGGCCCCTCCTTTTTCTGCCAGAGGGGAAACAAGTGTCCTTATTCCTTGAAACAAGAGACATGTCCTCAAACCTGGGAGCTACGGTCCAGGGCAAGGAGAAACCTCCAGGAGCCTCCTGGGTCAGAAATGAGATGCAAGAGCTCCATCCTGCTTGTCCATGGGCAGGGTTTGTCACTGGAATGACTTCCCGGGGTTCTGGGCTGTCTCCATCTCTGTGACTCTGTGAGCTGCAGCCTCTGAGGCAGCAGGGACCTTCCCACAGCGTGGGGACAGGCCGGACCCTGCTCGGGCAAGGGCACCTCACTCCTGCAGCAGCTTGGATCCGCCTGTCCTGTGTCACTGAGCTCAGTGACACAACTTAGAGCTCAGCAGCGGGGAGAGAGCCTGGGGAGTGACTGGGAATGGTGCTTCTGGCAGAGGAAAGACACGGAGAGGGTCTGGGGGTGACTGGAAACAGGGCTTCTGTCAGGGACAAAACAGGAAGTGGGGCTTGGAGGTGTCTGGGAATGGTGATCCTGCCTGGGAAATGACATGGAGATGGTCTGAGAGTGTCTGGGAATGGTGTTTCTGGCTAGAACAAGACATGGAAAGGGGGCAGGGGGTGACCAGGCGTGGTGCTTCTGGCAGGGACTAGAGATGGAGAAGGGCTGTGAGTGACAGAGATGGGTGGTCATGGCAGGGACAAATCTCAAGGAGCAGGTCTGGAGGGTGATGGGGGTCAGGCAGAGCCTCCTGGCCTGGCCCTGAGCCAGTCCTCTCCCCAGACCGGCTGCTGCGGCTGCAGCCCTGCCCCGCTGGGGACCCGCAGGACTACGCCGGCCATGACGACACCGTGCACCTCTGCCGCTTCGCCCCCTCCGGCCGCCGCCTCCTCACGGCCTCCCTCAGCGCCGTCCTCGTGTGGGAGCTCACGGGCGCCTGAGCCGGGGCGGGCCTTGGACCAGCGACGCTTCTCCAGCGGGGCGCGCCCCGGTCCCCGCTCCGGGACAGGCCCCGGTTCCGGCCCCAACCAGGCCCAAACCACCGCCCCCACGGCTGCAGGGGCCGGCGGCGGCGGCTGGCCCGCCTGCGGCCCCGCCCGGCCCTGGAATGTGTTTCGCGGCCTCGTTCGCCGTTTGTTGTCGTTGAATGTTTTGTTTTCGTTAATAAACCATCGAAAGACAAACCTTGGAGGTCTGAGTGTGCTTGCCCCGCTAGTGGGCGCCGCGCTGCCCTGCGCCGCTCTGCGCCGCAGCTCGGTGGTGCAGCTGGAAGTGGGGGGGGCCGGGGAGGCGGCGGCGCCGCCATGAAACGGGACGTGCGGATTCTCCTGCTCGGGGAGGGTGAGGAGGCACGAGGGGCAAGGGGCCGGGGGAGGACCCTCCATCCCCGGAAGGGGCAGGGGGCACGGAGTCCCGGAGAAGAGGGTTCTCCTGCAAGGGAGGGGCGAGGGCGGGCGGGGGGCCAGCTGGGGCCCCCCGTCACTGGCAGGACCAGGGCAGCGACCGGGCCCGCCCGTGGCCCCGAGCCCCGGGGGTGTCATTGTCACCAGCCCCGGCTCCGATCGTGGCTCCCACCTGCCGCTGTCCTCAAGCTCTGCCGTGCCGGTGCCAATGTCAACGTCCTCCCTTTATTTCCTAGCCCAGGTGGGGAAGACGTCCCTGATCATGGCTCTGGTGGGAGAGGAGTTTCCTGAAGAGGTGAGTGGGGAGGGGACGCGCACACCCCCGCCCCGGGCCCCTCGCTAGGTGGGACAGCTCTGTCCCCAGTGTCCCCTGCTGGAGATGGGGGTGTCTGGGAGGTGCTCAGAGCCCCTGGGGCTGTGAAAGCCACGGGGCTGGCTCAGGTGAGGTCGGTGAGGACCACACGGAGCTCCAGCTGAGGTGGTGTTTTCCTCAGTTCGTGCTCTGATCCCGACTTGGCAGCTGATCCTGACTTGCGGCTCTCTCTGCCCTGAGGAGGGTGTTGGTACCTCCCAGGGCCCCACTTGCTGCTGCTGCTGGGGAGTCTCTGTCACCAGCACATCAGGGCTGGCACCACCACAGAGCCCTCCGAAGGGGCCAGGCCACATTCCCTCATGGGTTTGGTGCTCCGAGCCAGGCCAGCTGTGAGCAGCAGCATCCAGCCCGCCTGTGCCCTTTGGGCAGCTTGCTGTCTTGGCACAGTTCGGATAGGGAAATGGGATCGGTCTGTCCAGGCACATTTTCCCTGTGCCATCAGATGTTTCTCCCACTGCCCACGAGCAGCTGGTGCCCTCCATGGTGTGCTGGGCAGCATCAGCTCAGGGGTTCGGGGGGACTGGCCCTGCATCCCTTCCCTGCTCCCAGCCCAGCCCAGCCCAGTCAGCTCAGCACTGCTCCCAGAGGAGCCCAGAGAGTGCCCAGGGCTTGTCTCCAGCGGGATCAGGACCTGCGTGTGAGGGAGGCAGGTGGAAGTTTCACCTTGAGGACACTGCCTATGCAAGGGCTGGAGTGCAGGGGGCTGCTGCAGCCTGGTGGGCCAAGAGCAGTCTGTGATCCACAGCTCATCCTGCCCTGGTAGTGGCCAGGTTGGGGTCTGAAGTCCCTTGTCACCTGTCCTCCTGGCTGTCTGTGGCTGGACGAGCTGTGCTGGCTTTGCAGGTGCCCCCTCGGGCGGAGGAGATCACGATCCCGGCCGATGTCACCCCTGAGAAGGTCCCCACACACATAGTGGACTATTCAGGTAGGGCCCTGCCCTGTCTGGCTTCTCCCCTTCACTGCCTACCTGAGGGGATTGGGACGGGGTGCCCCTGCCTGGGCACGTGGTGATGGCTGCATTCCCCTTCCAGAGTCGGAGCAGACGGAGGAGGAGCTGCAGGAGGAGATCGCCAAGGTGAGCAGGGCTGGCCGGGGTGGGGATAGGAGGCTGCAGTCCCCGACGGACACGTGGCTGCTCCCCTCCCCTCCCCGTTAGGCACCCAGAGAGACACAGGCAGTTGGTTGTCCACAGATTAATGCTCTTGGTTTGTTTAGAGGCTTGTTTAATCCTGCTCTGTCTTGTAAGCTGTTGTGTGTGGCTTGTCCAAGCCCTCCAGGGAACCTCCAGAAGGAGAGCGGCGTGGGGCAGCTCACTGCCCACGGGAGGCGGAGGAGGCTGCAGAGCAGATGTGCTCTCAACCTCGGGATGTTCCCCATGGACTCAGAAGAGGGAGAAGCAGTTGCTGGGTTTGGGCAAGACCCCTGCTCCCTGCATTGCATCCCTATGGCTGCCTGATAAAGCGGTGGCACAGAGGAGTTAATTTGGGAGCTGGAGCCCCTGGCGAGCTCTGGGCAGGGAGGGATGGGGAGCAGCCGTGGAGGAATAATTAAGTTGTCTGGCTAGGGTGGACCCAGCTGCTCTTTGCCCTGGGATTAGCCTTGACTCTCCAGACATGAGGATCTTTTAATTATGGATAATAAAACCTTCTCTCTCACGTGAGCAAAGCTATTTAATCTCCCAACCCCGGTGGCTAACGGCCAAGGAGGTGGGCATGGGGGTCCTCCTCCCTCCACCCCGACAGCAGGAGTACACAGAGGCTTTAAATGGCTCCAGGAAATCCTGCCTAAACCCTTATATGTCCTCAGGATTAACATTAAACTCTCTCCTGAAAGGACCAGTGATCCCTCCTGTCTGCTTCCAGTAAAGCCTCGGTGCCAGCTCTGTCTGCGCGGGGTCAGAAGGGGAGGAGGGCCGGGACACGGGTGCTGTGGGAGGGGGATCCGGGCCGGCGGGCATGGGAGCAGCAACTCCCAAGGCAGAGGAGCTGCTCCCAGCAGCTCGTGGGCTCGTGCTGAGGGCGGCCCAGTCGGGGCTGTGTACGTGTCCATGCTCACGTGCGCTCGGCCGCTGCGTTTCCCTGGCAGTTCAGCCAGCATTCCCGGCTGCCATTCCCTATAGCCACGGCATTCCCTGCTGCCGCGGCACTCCCTGCAGCTGTGGTATTCCCTGCTGCCATGACATTCCCTGCTGCCATGGCATTCCCTGCTGCCATGGCACTCCCTGCAGCTGTGGCATTCCCTGCTGCCATGGCATTCCCTGCTGCCATGGCACTCCCTGCAGCTGTGGCATTCCCTGCTGCCATGGCATTCCCTGCAGCCGTGGCATTCCCTGCTACCATTCCTTGCTGCCCCATCATTCCCTGCTGCCATTCCCAGCTGCCACAAGTGTGGCAGGGACCCCTTCACCACCTTCTCCTGCTTCTCTTGCAGGCCAACGTGGTCTGCGTGGTGTACGATGTCACCAAAGAGGCCACGATCGACAAGGTAATGGGTCCCTACCGCGGCCCCGCTCCCTCAGGAGGGGGTTCCCAGCGCTGGGGTTTCTGTGCTGCCCTGTGGTGTGGGCATGTACTGATGGCCCCCAGCCCTGTGAGGGATGTTGGGTCTGAGAGCCCTGCAAGCAGAGGCTGAGCCCTGCCCAAGCTTGCTCCCTCACAGCAGGACGACAGGCTTGTAGCATCCCGGTGCTGGCATCCAGCATCCCTGGGTCTGCTCCGCCTGCTGCTGTGAGGGAATACCGGGGAGCAGATGGCGGCAGGGCCCTGCTCCTGCCTGCCTGCTAGCTGCCTGGACCTCCCCAGGCTGTGGTGACAGCCCTTTCACTCTGTTCACCTTCCAGATTCGTACGAAGTGGATCCCCATGGTGAATGGGGGACTTGAAAAGGGATCCAGGTATCGTGTGGGGTGTGTGGTCTGTGGGTGCAGAATTGGGGGATTCTGGGGTCTGTGGGGTGCCCACCACCCTTACCTCCTGCTGAGGGTACTGAGAGCAAACCAGCTTTGTCATTTGATCCAGGCCAGGTTGGGTGGGGCACAGCCTTGGAGCCCTGGTCTGGTGGAGGTGTCCCTGCCTGTGGGTGGGTGGACAAAATGAACTTTAAGGTCCCTCCCAACCCAAACCATTCCAGGGATGTGGTTTGTGGCCAGACCACCTAGAGCAGAAGAAGATAGGGACTTTTCTCCATCAGAGATCCAGTTGAGGCAGGGGGTCGCTGAGGAGTGGTCCTTCTCCTCCCTTGATCTCTTCTCAGCCAGACAGGGAGGGGAGGCTGCCAGGAGAATCTGGGAGCATGGGAGCTTCAGGCTGTGCGTGGATCACTTGGGCAGAAGGCTGCTGTGCTGGATTAGAGGCTCCTGAACATATTGCTGCTGGGTGAAAGCGTAAGCAGGATCAGGCAGTCTGTTTCTCCAGATGGATGCTCCCAGCTGTGGGAGGCAGGAAAGCTGCTCTGGACCTTGCAGAGGAGGGTTGGGGCCTGCCCGTGGGAGCATGAAAGGCTGGGACAGTGCTGGGACCAAAAGAGGGGTGGTCTCACTTGAGCTCTATGTCTTTCCTAGAATCCCCATTATTTTAGTGGGAAACAAGTCTGACCTGCAGGTGGGCAGCTCCATGGAGGTCATCCTGCCCATCATGAACCAGTTCTCGGAGATTGAGACCTGCGTGGAGGTGAGGGAGCTGGAGGGGGTGTGCAGAGCCTGCCTGAGGGGTTGGAATGCTGGTCTGTTGGGAGTCAGGGAGCCTCTGTGCTCGTGGAGAGCTGCCCTGATGATGTTGCTCTGCACAAGTCCCCGTGCTCAGGGCTTAAGGGCCTGTGCTTTGGGCTTTCTGTCCTGTGCCCCTTGCAGGGAGCAGCTTTCTGTGTCTGCCCTCTGTGGCTCTCTATCTGGGACTGATGTTGGAGCTCCACACAGGCCCTTTTGGCTCTGGGACTGTGGAATGGGCACAGCAAAGCCAGAGCAAAACCCGGGAGATTTTCCCTTTTGATTTTTCCTCCTGGTGGGCGAATGTTGCTCTGTGCTTTGAGACACTGCGAGTCTGGCTCGGGGAGGTTGTGTCATCCTCCTCCTGCCCTTTTCATCGAGGCTGTCTCTTCTTCTGACTCCCCAGTGCTCTGCCAAGAACCTTAAGAACATCTCTGAGCTCTTCTACTATGCCCAGAAAGCTGTGCTGCACCCCACTGCCCCCCTCTACAACCCGGAGGAGAAGCAGGTGGGCTCCTGGAGGAGTCTTCTTCCCATCACACTGCTCTGGGCTGGAGCTTTTGGAATGAAGGTGGAGGGTTTGGGCTGGCACAGACTGGCCAGGGGAGCAGTGCCTATGTCCTGTGCTCAGTACAGCCAGCTGGGCAGGCAGAGACCTGCAGGGAGCTGGGTGTGTTGGGGCAGAAGCCCTCATGCTCCAGGCTGTGTGCTGGTTGTGGAGGGAAGGGTCTGGGAGAAAAATTCCCCCTGGATTGTCCTCTCTGACTTTAGATTGGATGTTAGGAAAAATTTTTTCCCGGTAAGGGTGGTCAGGCACTGGCACAAGTGGAGTGGTGGGGTCACCATTCCTGGAAGGATTTAAAAGCTCTGTGGGTGTGGCACTTGGGGACATGGGCTAGTGGTGGCCTTGGCAGTACTGGGGGAGCGGCTGGACTCACATCTTGGAGGGGTTTTCCAACCTTAACGGTTCCATGACTCCCACCTCCAAGGCGGCTGTGGTACTGTCCTGGAAGTGCTGGAAGGAAGCCCTCTGTGTGTGGGGCTGCAGGAGGAAGGGCTAGGCTGTGGCTGGTTCCCTGTCATTGTCACCATGGTTGGTCCTTGCAGCTCAAACCTGCCTGTGCTCGAGCACTGACCCGGATCTTCAACCTCTCAGACCAGGACAACAACCAGATCCTCAGTGATGATGAGCTCAACTACTTCCAGGTAGGGTGGCTGCAGAGCTGAGGTGTTCCCAGTGCCTGGGATTCCCTTTCCAGCAGGGAAGCTGCCCCTCTCCTGGCACAGCTGTCCTGTTCCTGTTCAGCACTCCTGTGGCACAGCTGAAGCACTGTAGGGTGCATCTCTGAGCGTGTGGGGTTCCATCTGCCTGAGCTTGGGCCGAGTTTGCTCTGCCATGGGAAGACCAGGAGGCTCTGGAGATGTTGAGAGTCCTAAATTATTGGGATGCTGAAGAACAGGGGTTTGGTCAAGGCCTAAGGCAGAAATCCCTGAGCTGAGTGGATTTTCCTTCCCTGACACCCCACTCCTTGCCAGGGGAGAGGGAGCCTGGCGAGACAGGGTTGTGCTCTCCAAGTGCTTTGCTGACAATGGCCTTCATTCTCTCGGGAAGCAGAAGTCCTGTTTTGGAAACCCCCTGGCTCCCCAGGCCCTGGAGGATGTGAAGATGGTGGTGTGGAAGAACACAACGGACGGTGTGCGGGACAATGGCCTCACCTTAAATGGTGAGGAGCAGTACGAGGGCTCCCTGCTCCTTCCCAGGGGATGGGGGGACCCACCTCCTTCAGCACATCCAACGGGGCCCTGTCCTTGGCCTGAGCCTCCTGGCTCTCCTTCCAATTAGTCCCTCTTGTTATAACGAGCCTGCTGTGGCTGTTAGCTCTCTGTGTCCCAGCACTCTGTTTTCCCAGGGAAAGCATGGCTCTGAGGAATGGATCCCTGAGCCTGAATTGACTCCAGTGTGGCTGAACCCCCTGATCTCTCCTGCAGGCTTCCTCTTCCTCAACACCCTCTTCATCCAGAGGGGCCGGCACGAGACTACCTGGACCATCCTGCGCCGCTTCGGCTATGACGATGAGCTGGAGCTGACAGATGACTACCTGTACCCACAGTGTGTGTCCAGGGCTGCCCGGGGGGTCACATTCCCGTGGTGCATGGCTCAGGATCCCCAGCACCTTGGCTGGATCCTTCCTGCACTCCGGGAGCTGCTGTGGGCCCTTAGGTCAGGGTTAGCTTTGCAGTCCTCGCCTTCCCTTCGGGCATGAGCTGACACCTGGGCTTGGGGACGAGTACAGCAGTCCTTGGGGCTGCTGATTTAGGCAGACAGGAAGGTGGGGAGTGAAATCCCAGACTTCTCTTGACATCAGCAAGGGGTTGTTGGAGGCGGCTCTGTCCCTGGCTGAGTGAGGCAAAACGGCTCTGTTGGGAGCAGTGAGCTGTCAGCATGGCTCATTGTGCAGCTGCTGTCTCCTCTCTGCTCCCTGCCACTCTGGAGATGGGGAGCTGGCAGCAGTGGAAGGGTTTGGCTTGGGAGCTGCCTCCTCCTCTTCCCAGAGAGCAGGCTGCAGGGAGGTGGCAGGGACATGCTGGTGGATGGCACCTTGGGGCGCTGCTGTGCCCTGCTGAAGCCCTGGGCATGAGGCAGAGCGAGGGCACAGCATCTCCTTGGCTACTTGGGATGTGCCAAGGAAAGGCCACTGCATCCTCAGGGGATTCTCCCCAAAATGAGGGGGCTGTGTCAAGGAATAGCCAGGCCTGGAGGCAACAGCTGACCTTGAGCAGGGAGGGAATGGGAAGCTGTGTCCTCTGGGTGAGATGTGCTCACACGCTGCCCTTTGCTCAGGGCTTGAGGGGGCTCATTTGGGTGTCTGAACTGGAGAATAGGATATGAAAGATAAAAGGGAAGTTTAGATGGAATATTAGGAAAAATTCCTTCACAGAAAGGGTGTTCAGGCACTGGCACAACTGCCCAGGGCAGTGCTGGCAGGGATGTAAAGCCATGTAGATGTGGCACCTGGGGGCACGAGTCAGTGGTGGCCTTGGCAGTGCTGGAACAGTTGGACTCGATGATCACAGAGAGCTTCTCCGACCTCAATCATTCATGATTTTCCTGACAGGTTCCGTGTGCCCCCCGGCTGCTCCACGGAGCTCAACCACTTGGGATACCAGTTCCTGCAGAGGCTCTTTGAGAAGCACGACAAGGTGGGCAGCACTGCAGGGGCTCCAGGGGAGTGGATGCCCTACTGGGCCTGCACACCTGGGCGCAGGTGCTCCCCTGACCACCCCTCTGTGCCAGGGAGCCCACAGAGTACCAGGGAAGGGCTTTCCTCTGCCGCAGCATTCCCTCTTTGGAGCCTTTGGGAGCGGGAAGTGACCACAGCAAGCTGTAGGTAGTCCGATGGCCTATCAGGGATGTGGGGTTGTGGTCACTACTCTTGACCAAAGGTCAGTTTGCACCTTCAGGGACTGGGTCTGAGTTGGCATCAAGCTGGCATGGGCAGTGTAGTTTCTGGCTGCAGTGGGCAGGGAGGCAGGGAAACAGGCAGGGAAGTGGGGAAGCAGGCAGGGTGGCAGGGAAGCAGGCAGGGAGGCAGGGAAGTGGGCAGGGAGGCAGGGAAGCGGGCAGGGAAGCAGGCAGGGAAGCGGGCAGGGAGGCAGGGAAGCGGGCAAGGAGGCAGGGAAGTGGGCAAGGAGGCAGGCGAGGAAGCAGGCACAGCTGTTGGCCAGCAGCCATGGACCAAGCACCAGCATCTGCCAGCCTGGTGGAGGGCTGCCAGGCTGGAGAGAGGGAGAGAAAGCAACACATTTGTGCCAAACTCAGGCTCTTGGAGAGTGGGAGAAGGGGATGTATTGGATCTGCATGCACCTGCTCGGACTGACTATTCAGATGTTGATGTGCATCTGGAGTATGGCAGCTCTGGGACAGCGGGGAGTAGCTCAGGAATGGCAGCACAGAGTGGACACACGTTCCTTTGTGCCCAGGTCAGCTCTGTGGCCACAGGGAGTGGCAGCACAGTGCACACACGTCTCTGTGTGCCCAGGTCAGCTCTGTGGCCACAGGGAGTGGCAGAGCTGAGTGGATGCTCATCCCTGTGTGCCCAGGTGCCAGCAGGTCCCCTTGAGGCACAGCAGCCTGAGAGTGCCGAGTTGGCCTGGGGAAGGTCAGGCTGGACTGACTGGGGCTGCTGTGGGACAGCTGGCTCCAGGAATGCCAGGAACAGCAGCTCAGGGCTGTGGGGTGGGCGTGGACAGCTCCTGCCCGGTTGCAGCTGCAATCCCAAAGCGTGTTTGCTGTTGTGCAGTGCTGGCAGTCCCCGAGGCACAGGCTCCGTGAGCTCACCCAGCTCCAGCCTTGCTGCCATCGATTCCTTCCATTGACAGCATTCCTGTGACATTCCACCGGGAGGAGGCCGCTGTGGCAGGGCCCCCTGTGGGCTCGGGCTGGGTGCTGCGTGCCCCGGTGACCCGGTGTGTTTTGGCAGGACCAAGACGGAGCCCTGTCACACACAGAGCTGCAGAACTTCTTCAGCGTGTTCCCCTGCGTGCCCTGGGGCGCCGAGCTCTACAACACGGTATGCACCACTGATAAAGGCCTGCTTTCCCTGCATGGATTCCTCTGCCAGTGGACGTAAGCTCAGTCCCTCTCCCTGGCCCTCGGTTGCATTGCCGAGCCCTTGCCGACCCTCCTGGCGTGCTCTGTCTCTCCAGGCTTGTGGCTTACCTGGACGTACGGCGCTGCCTGGAGTACCTGGGCTACCTGGGCTACCCCATCCTCTCGGAGCAGGACTCCCAGACCCAAGCCCTCACAGGTACAGCTATGCCCTCCCCTTCTGTCACAGCTGGGGTCCCTCCTGGCTCTCACCCATCCTCTCTCCTGCCAGTGACCCGGGAGAAGAGGATTGACCTGGAGAAAGGGCAGACTCAGAGGAACGTGTTCCTGTGCAAGGTGCTGGGAGCGCGGGGCGCAGGCAAGTCCGCCTTCCTGCAGGCCTTCCTCGGCAGGAGCCTGGCGGTGAGTGGCTGCTCTCTGGCCGGCCACGCTCCCAGGGCGGAGCAGGAGGCGCAGCTGGGGGTCCTGGAGAGATCTGTCTCTCCGTGGCACCTCCCTGCCCATGGCCAGACCTCCCCTGTGTGATGCTCTCCCTGCCCGTGCTTCACACCTCCTCCATGCTGGTGGCTTTGGTGTCCTTAGTCTTGGCTGGGGCAGTGGGCCTGCTCCCTCTGCTTGTCCCCAGGGTCTGGAGGGGCTGTGCCTTTGCCAGTGTGACCACAGTGATGCTGCCTTCCCCTGCCTTTTAGGAGCAGCCCCACATCTCGTGACGGGCCCTGGCTGCCCTTCAGGTGGCCATCAGGCTGCGGGGGCTCGGGGCAGTGTGAGGCACTGTCCCTCCCCCAGTACTGCTCGTGTCTCCGCTGCCTGAGACGGTGTTTTCTTTGGTGACAGGCCCAGAGGGAGAAGCCAGGACAGCCATCCCTCTACACCATCAACACAGTGCAGGTCAATGGCCAGGAGAAGTACCTCATAGTAAGTCTGGGAGGGCAGAGAATCGTGCCATGTCTGGCTCTGAGCAGGGCCGGGCTGTGTCCCCATATCTGGCACATGGGGCTGGGCTGTGGCTGTGCTGGCATGGTCCGTGTGCTGCTGTGAGGAGCAGCTGACCTCCTGGGACACTGCCATGCCCCACACTCTGTCCCCTCTGCTCCAGCTGCACGAGGTCAGCGCTGACACAACGTTCACAAAGCCGTCGGACGCAGCCTGCGACGTCGCCTGCTTCATCTACAACCTGAGCGACCCCAAATCCTTCAGCTACTGTGCCAGCATCTATAAGGTAGTCCCTGGGGGACTTCACAGGGGTCCTGGGAGACCACAGGGGTCCTGTTTGATTTCAGCAGGGTTGTGGGGGACATCAGCTTTTCTGGTCTGTAACCCTCGCTGGCGTTTCTGTGTCTCTGCAGCAGCACTACCTGGACAGCCAGATCCCCTGTGTGTTTGTGGCCTCCAAGACAGACCTGCCAGAAGCCAGCCAGCAGCCAGGGCTCTTCCCAGCTGAGTTCTGCTACAAGCACTGCCTCCCTCCACCCTTCCCATTCTCCTGCCACAGCCAGGGAACGCCCAGCACCGCTGTCTACACCAAACTGGCCACTGCTGCCACCTTCCCGTTAGTATCCTTCTCCTGGAGAGGCTCTGCTGGAAGCACAGCCTGGGGAGGGGGCTATGTCCCAACCCTGCCTCTGCAACAGTGCTTTTGGTTTGGTTTCTCTGCAGCTTTTCGTGTCATCAAGTGATTTTGTTGTCATCTAGGGCATGCAGTGATAGGACAAGGGGGGGGTGGCCTTAAGCTGAAGGAGGACAGGATTAGATGGGATATTGGGAAGGAATTGTTCCCTGTGAAGGTGGGCAGGCCCTGGCACAGGGTGCCCAGAGAAGCTGTGGCTGCTCCTGGATCCCTGGCAGTGTCCAAGGCCAGGTTGGACAGGGCTTGGAGCAGCCTGGGATAGTGGAAGGTGTCCCTGCCCATGGCAGGGGTGGGGTGAAATGAGCTTTAAGGTTCCTTTCCAGGAACCACTCCAGGATTCTGTGATTCTGTGATCTGCTTATAGAAATAATTGAAACAGAAAAGCCACTTCTTCCTCTAATTGCAGAGGGGGGAGGTTTTCTCCTGCCTGTGTGTGTGTCTCTGGCAGATTCAGTAGATAGATCCTGCCACAGGAGTGTTTATTTTTGAAGCCTAAGATAAAAAATGCTGAGGAGGAGTAGCCAGCTTAGTTTGCCAAGGCCCGTGGGGGGGGTGGCAGCTATTTTC
Organism: Oreocharis arfaki; assembly: GCA_013398015.1. Taxonomy (NCBI): domain Eukaryota; kingdom Metazoa; phylum Chordata; class Aves; order Passeriformes; family Paramythiidae; genus Oreocharis; species Oreocharis arfaki. Next base: position 43,162 of record VZRR01004921.1, read on the forward strand.
TCCCGATGAGATGGATCAGACTGAAAAAGAGGTCAGTGAAGCCAGACCTCTGTCACACAGCCTCCCTCTGGGAGGAACTGCACCCCAGAGGGGCTGGGAGTGGGGTAGGACAGCACCAGGCCGGTGATGGGAGGTGAGGGGGGCTGTGGGAAGGGAGAAGGATTCCTGTGAGTGGAATTGCTCCGCTCCAGGGCTGGGAAGGGCGAGCACAGCTGCAGGGGCCGAGCCCTCGCGGGGAGAACATGTGGGAGCCTTGGAAGGCAGGATGGGATTACTAGTGAGTAGTTTTCCCTCCAGCTTCTTTTCAATAAACAACTTTATTTTTAGAGCTGACACTTTTTTTTTCTTTTTTTTCCCCCTCCCCTCTGCAGTATTAAAATTTAAATATTCTTAATATATCTTAGGGTATGTGGTATAAATAAATAACAGCGTAATGGAGGGCCAGGGATTGGCTGTGCTGCCCCGATGTAGTGGGGAATGAATTATGGATGCAGGGGGAGAGAGGAGAGGAGCAGTTAGTGCAGGACAGCACGTGCTTGGGAAGGGAATGTGTATGCTGGGGCAGCGCCGGGCCCTGTCCCTCACTGCCCTTTGGTCCCTGTCACCAGGGTCCCTGTGCCATCGCCTTTCTCTATGCACTGGGACTTGGGAAGAGGCAGCTTGACCTAGAAAGGCAGATACCTGTCTAATTATTTAGGTGCTGGAGAGCTGTTTTCCAGGGCAGGGGAGGGGACAGCCACATCCGTGCCACAGCCCTCCCTTGGCTTGATGGTGATGCCGGGTGATGAGTGCTGCACTCGCAGGGACGAGGAATCTCTGGGAGCCCTGCCTTCACCTGGGCTGGTCCCCCCGGTCCTGTGCTCACCCCCTGGCACCCCAGGCCTCCCTGTTTGGGGTGGGAGTGCTGGGACAGCCACGCTCACCGGCCTCTCCTGTGTTTGCTTGCAGCCACCTGAACTCCGTGGAGCTGGGAGTCGCATCCTTCTGGCTGCGCGTGGCGCTGGGGGCGGCGGTGACGGCGCTCGTGGGCTTCACCCTCTACCGGCTGCTGGCTAAGAACAAATGAGAGCCCCTCTCTGCCCCATCCCCCCCAGTGACACCAGCTCCCCGTCCCCAGCGAGGGGCCCCGCCTCAAGCTGGCCCCTGGTAGGAAATCCTCCTTTGCCCCCAGCCTGGATTGCAGGACTGGTGAAGACAGACCTCCCAGCACCAGCAGGATCGAGCCCTGGCACCGGCTAGCCTCACTCTGTGGCCTCCTGGCCCCTGTGGCCACAGGGCAGGCAGCTCTGCCAGGAGGGCTCTGCCTCACCAGCAGCTGGAGGATCACCCTCATCTTTTATTCTGTTGAGTTTTTTTAACGCTTGTTTTTAAGCTCAAACATGAGTGTTTCGGTGTCTGTTGGACTGGGCACATCCCCTCTCCAGGGGGCTGTGCTGGTGCCCTCAATTCTGGAGGGAGCAACACTCCCAGAGCCTCTGGGAACTCCAGCAGCAGCTGAGCTGTCAAATGAGCTCATGGCTCCAGCTCCCTGGGGCACATCTCCATCTCCTGTCCTGGTTTCCCTCAGCCAGTGCCGGGAAAGGCAGCCAGGGAGGGAGGCCCAGGCACTTAGACCCCCCCAGTGCCAGGGTTTTGGGCTCAGGCCTAGCCCCTCTTGCTGGGACACAGTGGCTGCTGTCCTGGGCTGAGGGGGGAGAGTGGTAACCAGGGTTTGTCCTGAGCTCCTTCCTCTTGTTTCTACACAAAATTCTTGTGAGTCCTGCAGTGTGCCTGGCTCTGGGTCCCTCTGCCCTCCTTTCCTGCCACGTGTGTGGCCCATCCCCTCCCCACCCTGGGCCACCAGTATTCATGGCCACCAGTATTTGCAAGGCTCTGGGAGCCCTGGTAAGGACTGAGAGGGTGTTGGATGCTCACTGTGTGCCCAGTCCTTCCCTGGCAGTGCCATCACTGAGCTGGTGCCGCACTGTGCCTGAGGCCCTGTGTCCTGTCCCATCTGTGGGGCCCTGTCTGGAGTGTGAGGCTCTGGGCACTGCATCTCCTGGTACCACTGGAAGCTCATTGCTGCCCTGTCTCCTGTCCCCTGCCCACACCCAAGCTGGTGTCAGCTGCTGGGACTGAGCTCAGCACCCATTCGGGGCCAAATCCCCACGGTGTCGCTGGGTGCAAGTCCCAAGGAGCAAGGCCAGTGCCCACCCCTGGGTTCCCGTGCTCCCAGGGGGAGCCTGGATGAGCCCCTGGCCGGTGCCACCAGCCTGGCCCTCCCCAGCGCACTCAGGGTCGGTGTCTGCAGGCAGCTGCGGGGGCAGCTCCCAGCTAGCACCTGGAGCTGCTTTTTCTGTGTTTTGTGTATTTAAATGTTTTATCGTGGCCGGGAGCCGGCGAGAGGGGCTGAGAAATCACTGGGCAGCACCAGTGTCTCTCCCAGGGACAGTCCAGTGTGGTGTCCCCATCCCGCTGTCCCCAGCGCTGGCCGGCCGGCGGTCCCTGCCTGTGCTCTGCCCGTCCGGCACCTGCTCCCTGCTGGACCCTGGTCCCTGGCACTGCTGGGGCCGCACCCCTCGTGTTTCGTGTCCCTCTCTGTGCCCACCGTGCGTGGCTCTGCCAGCTGGGCCCGTGCCTGGTGTCTCCCTGCTCCACGTCTGCCGGAGCCATAACGTTTTAGGTTTGTTCTCTACAGCAGAATAAATTTTTACAGATCTTGCTCTTGCACAGCGTCCTGTGTCACCTGGGGAGCCGGGAGCCCTGCCTGGCCTGCACCAAGCCTGGGGCCTCTGTGGGCTGCGGTGGGAGCAGGGCCACCCCCAGGGCCTGGGCTGCCCCTTGTGAGGGATTGAGGGCAGGAGCTGATGCCTGGTGTGGTGGGACAGGGCCTGGGGCTGGCCAGGGCTCCTTGGTGCCTGGGGACACGGTTCCTTGTGCAACAAGTGCCAGCCGGGGGGAGAGACAGGGAAGAGGTGGATGCCATGGTTCTCTGCCCGGGATCCGTGGGAAGCGGGAGGCTCTAGCTGCCCCGGGAGCTGTGGATCTCTCTGCCCATCCCCGTGTGGGGTTTGGGGCTCTCCACTTCCCTGCAGCCGCTTTGCCCCCATGCCCACAGCTCCCAGGGCTATGCCGCCTCCTGTCCCTGTTCCTGTTTTCCCGTGGCAGCTTTTGCCTCAGCTATTTCTGGCTCTGCAGCCTCAGCCACGGGCGCTGGGCACAGGGAGTGTGGGTGCAGCCAGAGGAGAGGATTTTCCAGAGCCTCTGCACTGAGGCTGGATGGGGTCGGACTGCTCCCACATGGGAGGGGATCCCTCTGGGCTGTGGGGTGGGACAGGAGACCCTTCCCACAGGGCCAGCCAGGGGACAGGGATGGTGGGATGGTGGGGACACAGCTGGTGCTGCCACGCCGGGCAGAGGAGGCGATTCCAAGGCAGACGGGACGCACGGTGCTCCCTGGTGACTCCAAACCAGGCTGGATCCCACTGGAGCCGTGGGCCCACGTGCCCTGGTGTGTATTAATAGCGCCAGTGTGCAGAGCCGCGGACGCTGTGCTGGGACAGACACAGGCGTGGGGCGGGGGACACACGTGCCAGGGCCGTAGGACCTCAGCCACGGCCACACACAGGGCCCAGGGAAGGAGCCTGGCAGGGCTGGGAAGCCCAGAGCTCCCTGGGCACCCACAGTGGAGTTGAGCCACGGCTCCGGGGAGCGAGGACGGTACCATGGATGGGCCCTGGGGACACCCCTGCCCTTCCTGGGGATCCAGGGGAGCCTGGCCTGGGTGACACTGGGTATGTCTCATAGAGGTGCCAGCTCAAGGGACCGTGGGGCAGGGGACAGCAGCGGAGGCTCAGTGTCCCCTGTGCCATGGGGGATGTACCTGGACTGTGCTGGTCTGTGGCTGCAGGGTCAGTACAGAGGGAATGTTTGCAGTCCCCTGTGCCAGATTCAGCAGGTACCTGGTGCTGGCATGCCTATGTCCGTTCTGGGATGCTGGTGTCCGTTCTGGGATGCAGGTACTGTACCAGGATATGGATTCCTGTAGCAGGGTGCAGCTGCAAAACCACGTACAGGATGTGAGTACCTGTGCTGGAAATATGTGTCCCTGTATCGGAAGCAGAACTGGAAATGGAATACAAATTCCCATTCCAAGATGCAGATCCTGTCTTGGGATGCAGGGATCTACACCAGGATGCACGGAGCTCTGGGATGCAGGTACTGGGCCAGGATGTGAGTACCAGTACTGGGATGTGGGCACCAGCACTGGGATGCAGATACCACACCGGGACACAGGAATTGTGCCAGGATGTAGTTACCATGCTGGGATGTGGGTACCAGTACTGGAGTGCCCACAGCTGGACTGGAATGCAGGTTCCTGTACTGGGATGCCGGTTTCTGTACTGGGATGCCCACAGCCATACTGGGATGCAGATACCTATACCTGTCCCGGGATGCCGGTTCCCACACCGGGATGCAGGTTCCCATACCGGGATGCCAGTTCCCATACCAGGATGAGGATTCCCATACCGGGATGAGGGTTCTTATACCGGGATGCAGGTTCCCGTACCGGGATACCGGCACCATTCCATGCCGCGAGCGCCGGGTGCCGGCTCCCTGCCGTGTCCCGGCGCTGCCGGCGGGG
>VZRR01004926.1:1388-25492 GCA_013398015.1 Oreocharis arfaki
GGCAGCCACAGCTGCTCTGGGCACCCTGTGCCAGGGCCTGCCCACCCTCCCAGGGAATAATTCCTTCCCAATATCTTATCTAACCATGGGAAGCCATTCCCCCTTGTCCTGTCCCTCCATCCCTTGGGGCTGCTCCCTCAGTCTGAACTTGGCTCAAGGAGGGAAAGCACCAGGCACGTGGCAGAAGCACCACCTCGGGTCCAAGAGCCCTTGGTGACCTCCAGCAGCAGTGGCAAGAGACAGCATCAGAATCATGGAATTATTTAGGGTGGAAAAGCCTTTGAGACCACTGAGTCCAAACACGCCCCAGCATTGCCAAGACTACCACTAACCCATGTCCCCAGGTGCCACACCCACAGGGCTTTTAAATCCCTCCAGGCATAGGGAGCCCACCACCATGCTGCACAGCTGTGCCAGGCCTGAGCAGCCCTTTCCAGGAAGGAATTGCTCCCAATATCCAACCTACACCTTCCCTGGTGTAGCTCGAGGCCGTTTCCTCAGGCTTGCAGCTCAAACCCGGCCTTCAGTCCTGCCCTGCCACATGGCTCCAGGCCAGAGCACTCACCTCCCAGGCAGGGCGGGAAGCCCAGGCCGAACACAGCACCGATGTCCCCCTCCAAGGGGTTGCTGAGGATCCCCTCCTGCAGGCACATGGCTGCCTCGTTCACAAACCGCGTCACCAGGCGCATCTGGATGTCCTCGTCCGAGCAGCTGCGGGACAGAGGCTGTGAGGGAATGGGCATTCCCAGCTGGGCAGGGAGTGGCCCAACCCCGGGACAGCACTCAAGGCCGGCACAGGCGGGACACAGAGCCAGGCCAGGGGTGGGAATGGCCTCCCTGGGAGTGTCCCAATCCACAGGAGGATCAGGGCCAAGCTGTGTGACGTGTCCTGAAGCAGGCACTAAGCACCACGGAATGGTGGAGTTTGGAAGGGACCGCTGGGGCTCCTCTAGTCCAACCTCCGTGCTCAAGCGGGGTTTCCTGGAGCATGGCACTCAGGATTACATCCAGATGGATTTGGAATAAAAGGGCTTGATCAGCCTCTGCGTTCAGCAATGTCATGGAATCACAAACCCATTTGGGCTGGAAGGGACCTCAGAGCCCATCCAGTGCCACTCCCTGCCATGGGCAGGGACACCTCCCACTGTCCCAGGTGGCTCCCAGCCCCAGTGTCCAGCCTGGCCTTGGGCACTGCCAGGGATCCAGGGGCAGCCACAGCTGCTCTGGGCACCCTGTGCCAGGGCCTGCCCACCCTCCCAGGGAACAATTCCCTCCCAAGATCCCATCCAGCCCTGCCCTCTGGCATGGAAAGCCATTCTCTGGGTCCTGTCCCTCCAGCCCTTGTCCCCAGTCCCTCTCCAGCTCTCCTGGAGCCCCTTTAGGCCCTGCAAGGGGCTCTAAGCCCCTGGAGCCTCTTTTTCTCTAGGCAAACACCCCCAGCTCTCCCAGCCTGGCTCCATGGCAGAGGAGCTCCAGCTCTCACAGCACCACACACAGGTACTCCCAGCCACACACAGGTACTCCCAGTCACACACAGGTACTCACACGTCAGGGTTCGCTGGCACCTTGAACTTTTCCAAGATCTCATCCATGCCAGAATTCACACTCCTGTTCTTCACTCCCTCCTGGTACACATAGAAGCCTTTCCCTGCCTTGCGACCTGCGGGGATCAAAGCAGACAAGTCACCTCCTGCCACGTGTCCCGTGTCCTCCTGACACCTTGGATCTTGTTGGATCAGTGACAGCTGCTCCTGCTCCTGGAGCAGATCCTCCCAGCACTCTGCAGCTCAGAGCACGGATCTGCTGCCTCAGCGGGGGCAGAGGAAGGGACCCAGCTCCACCTGACCCCTTGGCAAGATGCTGCCACCGTGCCAGGCCCTAATGCCTTCTGATGGACAACCATGACACACTGCTTCTGTGGGAGGGATTCCTGCCCCATTGCCAGGGCTGCTCTCCCACTGCTCTCGCCTGGGGCAGGAGAGGCTGACGGATGCTGCTGCTCTCCCTGCAGCAGAGGGGACAACACCCTTCGGCTGGGAACAGCTCAGCAGCTCACCTAAGAAGCCTTTCTGCACCATGAGCTTGAAGAGGTCGATGCTGCCCCCTCCGAAGCGCTCGCCAAAGGCCTTGCCCAGGTCCTCGGCCACGTGTGTGGCCACGTCCACGCCCACCTCGTCGATCAGCGTGGCCGCTCCCACGGGGAAGCCGAAGGCCGTGGAGATGGCATCCACTTTCTTCGGGTCAATGCCCTCCTGCAGGATTGGAGGGGAAGCGATGGGATCTTGGGATGAGGCCCTGGAAAGCCAGTGTGGGGCAGAGCCCAGCCCCATTAACTGACTGCAAACAGGAGCCAAGAGCAGGCTGGGGACAGCCACGAGACCCAGGGCTGGTGACCCACATCCCCTCACACCCACACCCAGGCTGACCCCAGCCCTGGCCAAAGAAGCAGCGATTTCCAGGACTATTTGGGACATGCTTCACTCACCTGGAGAACTCGGACCACCTCAGACAGCATCGGCCCCAAGCACCTGGTGGTGTAGAATCCAGGCCCATCCTGGGGAAAAGCAGTGCAGCAGGGAGGGAGGTGAGTTCTTGGCAGCACCAGAACCGTGGTTCACAGCCCAGGCTGCAGTTCAGACACCCCAACCCGCATCTCCAACACTATGGCACTGACTGCTAGAATAGGTTTGGGGTTTTTTTCCCCCTGTAGAGCTCAGCAGTGTTTGCAGGCTTCCATGATCTGACTCCCTGGAAGTTCCCATCCCAGTGTTTTTATTTGAACTAGTACCTGCAGGCCCAGAGCAGGCTGCTGCTTCACCAAGCCCAACAGGCTGGTAAGGGAAAGGGTGTTCAGCACAAGGGAAACCAGCCTAAGCCAGTTGTTCCACCCCTGCTGCTCCCCACAAAGTCAGGAAGCAACAGATGAGCTGCAAACTGCCCTTCAGGGAGGCAGCTGAGGTGGGGATGAAGCTCAGGGAAGCAGCACCGTGTCCCCACTGGCCTTTGGAGCTGCTCAGAGCACTTTGTTACAACCAGTTTTCCCAGCACTACAGGAGAGACGTGCTCAGCATCGCTGTCAAGCTCAGGAATCAGGGAAAAGACAGGGGCACCTTCCAGTGCCCCAGGTTGCTCCAAGCCCCATCCAACACGGCCTTGGACACTTTGAGGGATGTGTCCAGCTTCTCTGGGCAACCTGTGCCAGGGCCTCCCCATCCTCACAGGGAAGAATTTCTCCCCAGTATCCAATCTAAACCCACTTTTCCGTGTATTCCTGCTCCTCTCCCCCAAGATGTAAGCCAGGCAGAGGAGGGTTCCTGCTCACTGACCCTCTGTCCTTGCAGCCTGCCAGGGAGCTGAGGTGGTGACAGTCCCGTCCAGACTGCTCCGTCTGGGATGCCCTGGGAGCTGAGTGGGGCAGCAATGCCAGCTCCTCGTGCTGGCCCTGCACCTGGTGCCTTCCCATGGCTGCTCCCAGGGACACGTGAGGATCATCTGGGCACTTGCCCCTTTCTGACCTCCCTTTTCACTTCTCAGAGGAGCAGCCAATGCCAGTGTGTGCACAGGCACGTCTCGCCCTCCCCTCAGTGCCCAGGCCCTTTTCTGTATCACCCAGCCCCTGCTGTGTGCAGTGTCTCCTCACCTTCACCACGATGACAACTTTGCCCTGCTTGAGGCCAACAGCAACAGCAGAAGCCGCCGTGTCCTGGGAGGTTTTGTCCGTGGTGATGATTTCCAGCAGCTGCATCTTGTCAACAGGGGAGAAGTAGTGCATCCCAATCACCTGGCACAGGGAAGAGCTGGGTTCAGATGGATTCTGGCTCCCACAGGGATCAGATGGGCGAGTCGAGTGCAGAGGGAAGGCCAGCATGGGCTGCAGGGCCCTGAGCACACTCTGTATCCCTCTACGACAGGAATACCCTCCAATTCCCTTCTCTCCTCGGTTTTCCCAAGGACACAGCACATGCCCAGGGGCTCCTGCCTTCGAGGATTAAGGTACAATTTTTACAGGACCACTTTATAGTCTGGCAGCCAAATCTGCCTGGGAATCCCAGCTGAGCTCATCCCCAGGGAAACGATGGGCACAGGGTGACCTGGAGGGGCACCTGCGCCGGCAGGGCAGCCCCACCCAGCTGCTGCATCTGCTGGGCTCAGACTGGAGCAGCCCCCAGGGAGTCCCTGTGTGCTGCCTGGGAATGTCTTCGGTGAGGAAGTGGATTTAAGGATGAGAAGGCTTCTATCCAGAAACCCATGGCAGAGGGAAGTGCAGCCTTCCCCCGGGAACAGCGTTTAAGTGGAGATTATCCGGCTGTGGGCCTCACTTTCCGAATGTGACCCTGCTGTCAGCGTGTCACCTTCATGCCTCCTGGCAGCCACACTTGGCACCAAGCCCTGTGTAAGTCAGAGGCACCTTGCTGAGCTGCAGGCTGCAGAGCTAATTAAAGAAAACGCGCTAATTAGTTAACTGACTTCCTATGAGTTTCCCCTTAAGAGCCATTGCACAGGCAATTTAAACAGCAAGAGGATGTTATTTGCAAGGATGAACAAATGAGGCTCAGTTGGCAATTTGGATGCAACAGAAGTCCCAGAGCAAACGAGGAAGAGGCTCAGCAGGGTGACAGGAACCTCCAGCAGGTCACCTCACGCTCACAGGCACCGCAGGTACCCCTGGCAGGGCAGTCCACTGCTGCCTCAGGGCTGTAGGGATCAGTGCTCCTGCTCAGCTGGACTGAGGCTGGAAAAGCCCCGCAAGATCATGGAGTCCAAGCTGTGCCCAATGCCCACCTTGACCCCAGACCAGAGCACTGAGTGCCATGTCCAGGAATTCCTCCAGGGATGGGCACTCCAAACCTCCCTGGGCAGCCCCTTCCCAAGGCCTGACCACCCTTTCCAGGCAGAAATTCTTCCTGATCTCCAACCTGACCCTGCCCTGGCACAGCTTGAGGCCATTTCTTCTCATCCTGTCCCTGATCCCCAGGAGCAGGAGCCTGAGCTCCACCTGGCTCCAACCTTCCACAGCTTCTCTGCCCCTGCATGCACCAACACCTCCTGTGTGCTGACCATCCACCAACATCACCCTTGGAGTGAATCCACCTTCACCTCCTTCCCACCTGCCCCAAGACCACGAGCTCTTTGCTCAAAGCTTGCACTGAGAGCAGAGGATGAGCTGTGCCATGTCCTGAGGAGGGAGCAGAAGGTCCCTAAAGCAAAGACACCTCACCATGGACAGCTAGCCACGACACACGTGGCCCTGGGGACTCACCTTCTCGGGCCTCTTGCTGGCAGCAGCGATCTGGCTGATGGGGAGGGCAGAGGTGTTGCTGGCAAAGATACAGTGAGCAGGGATCACCTGGGAGGGGGACAAGGGACAGGACACAGTGAGCAGGGATCACCTGGGAGGGGGACAAGGGACAGGGCACAGTGAGCAGGGATCACCTGGGAGGGGGACAAGGGACAGGGCACAGTGAGCAGGGATCACCTGGGAGGGGTGGAAGGGGCTGTGTCAGCACACAGGCTCCAGAGCTGGACCCAGAGCATGATGTGCAGAGCCCTGGGAGATCACCACCAGGGAACCCTGGCAAACGAGGCACACTGGGTTTGCTCATTAGAAACTAATTGGAAAGCAGTAGTTCAAGTCAGCCAGCTGTGACTTGCCCTGAACTCTCCCCAGGTCTGCACTATCAGTCCCAGAGCCTTCATGTTTCTGCCAGGCCTCTGCAGCCACAGGAGGCACTGCAGGGAGCACCCCTTTCCCCCAGTGTGCCCTTGAACAGAACAGAGGGACAGCCAGTGAAGGACTGCGAGGTGTGGAGGTACCAGAGGACATCACTGGCACATCAGTGTCCTCAGACAAATGGAAGCTCTTTTTGGAGCACTCCCAGGAATCAGGGAGTGTCAGAACTGTCCCATTCAGCTACCAAATCCTTACTGAGCAGGGCAGAAAGGCTGCCCTTGATGCTCACCCATGTCCTGACGTAACTGATTTGTACAAAGAATCCAACTGCAGCACAAGTTGGAAGGGACAAGCCCAGCAGCACAGCCCAGGACCCTCTGCCACCCAGGGCCACACCCAAGGGCTGCTCAGGACTGATACTCACGGCCTCCACCTCCTTCAGCACTTTGTGTTTGATGTTGATGTCCTCGAACACGGCCTCGATGACCATGTCTGCCTTCTCAAAGCCCTTGTAGTCCAGCTGGCCCATCAGGTTGCTGAGGATGGAGTCCCTCTCAAACGATGTCAGGCTCTTCTTCTTCACCTTGCCATTCAGCCTAGGGAGGGACAGCTCCTGAGTGGACCAGCCAGGCTGCTGGAGGTGCACCACAGGAATCTCTCCTGCCCCCCTCCCAGAGCTGGCACCCAGAACTCCATCTCCAACCCTGCAGGACTGTCACTCTGTGTTCTGACCCTTCCTTCCATGTGGAAACAGGAGAGTCCTGCTCCCCAGCTCAGCTGAAGGTCAGCCACTGACATTCCTGATGACACACAGCTGAGCACTATCACTGCAGAGCCAGGAGAACACGGAAAGAAATCCAGGAAGAAAACTCTGGAATGCCTCCCCTGACAGGGGCCTTCAGGCAGCCAGAATTGCTCCTTCCTCAGCTCGAGAAGTTACTGCTGAATCTAATACCCAAACTTAGCTCTCTGCCTACCTAAGGAGCTAAGGCTGAGCCCCTGGGCCTGTCCCACAGCAATACCCCAGCACGCTGCAGGGCACAGCCTTAAAATAAAGCATTTCTGTGACATCCAATGGCTCCTCCAGCAGGACAGCAGTGCCAGGAGTTCCCGGTGCTGACAGCAGAGGAGAATTGTGACTAAAGGCAGCCCAATGCCACCCGAACTCACATACCCCTTGTAGACCTGCTGCTGGCCTCTGTCCAGCCCCTTCTGCGCCGTGTCCTTCAGAATGGTCTTGATGCCCTTATCCACGGAAACCTGGGCGATGCCGGCTCCCATGAGCCCCGCTCCCAGCACAGCCAGAGTCCTGCAGGGAAGGACCAAAGGGACACACTCAAAGCTGGGCATGGCTGAATTCCCACCGCTGCTGTCAGCCTCACACAGCTCCTGCCATCCTCCCAGGCACCACTGGAGTGAGGCCACACAGGAGTGAGGGCTCCAAGCTGCGGTGGGTCAGCCTCTGGAGGCTGGAAACCTCTGCTCTGATAACACAGCTCTCCAGCCCACTCAGCCCCAGGAGCCTTCCAGAGGTCCTCCAACTGCTCCTTCAGGCATCCCTCACTGGCACTTACTTGACCTCTTTCTGAGGTGTCCCAAACTTGTTCTTCTTGCAGTGCACCTGCCCGTGGTAGAGCCCCATCAGCGCCTTGGATTCCTTGGTCACTGCAAGTTGGCCAAAGCTCTGGAAGAAAGGGAAGAGGGAAGCAGAGTTTGGCATTAAGCAGCTGTCTCAGTGCCAGCACATCAAAAACACGGCAAGGGGAGAGACAGGCACGGTGTGATTGCACAGGTGAGCAACCTGCACAGAAAAGGGACAAGGGCCCAGGTCACCTCTGAGGAGAGGCACCTCCTGGGCTCAGCACAGCCCACCCTGCACCACCTCCTCCTCCCCAAAAGCAGAAGGACATGGAGATGCTGCAGAGAGTCCAGAGGAGGCCACGGAGATGTTCCCAGGGCTGGAGCCACTCTGCTCTGGAGCCAGGCTGGGAGAGCTGGGGGTGCTCACCTGGAGAAGGGAAGGATTCAGAGAGACCTCAGAGCCCCTTCCAGCACCTAAAGGGGCTCCAGGAGAGCTGGAGAGGGACTGGGGACAAGGCCTGGAGGGACAGGACACAGGGAATGGCTTCCCAGTGCCAGAGGGCAGGGCTGGATGGGATCTTGGGAAGGAATTGTTCCCTGGGAGGGTGGGCAGGCCCNGATGATTCCAGTTCCTCAGTGACAGGACTGGACTTCCCTGACATGAGACCCTTCCCACCCACATGCATCCCACATTCACTGGGGCCACTGTCCCCACAGATCCAAGAGGAAGGACCCTGTCCCCAGGCTTTGGCAAAAACCTTCACCAACAGGTCAGTTCTCTCTGATGGCAGCAGCCTGATCCTGTTTTCAGAGGACCACAGGCAACAAAATCTAAGGCCTGCATAACCTCCCAGCCCTCAGCACGAATGTTCTGAGGAACACAAAGACAGCAGAAGCACACACAAAACAAAGGCTGTCTGAGCCAAGTCTGCCGAGGAAAAGCAGGGAATGTGGTTTGGAGCAGGCTGTACCTTCCTTCACCACTGCCCTCAGAGTTAAAACATCCGAAACAAAGCCTGGAAGAGAATCTGCAAACTCCTGTCCTGGGGGAGAGAGGGAGGCAGCAAAAAAGCCACGACACTGACACTTATTATTCTTCAGGGGCTCTGGGAAGATCTCCATCCTGCTGCTGTTCTCGGGGAAAAAAACCCCATTCATTGTTTGCTGTAAGGAACAGAGCATCCCAAGGCTTCTATCCAGCACCAGACCAAACGTGGGTGGAATGCACAACCAGCAGGGATGGGGCACGGCCAGGAGGGCACTGGTAAGGTGACAGCTACAGCTCAGCCCAGGCCTTGGCACCAGAAGGGAACAAAAGCAGTTACAAAGCACATCAGGGAAGTGGGAGATGGATGGATTTCACCAGCATTTAAGGGGCAACGACACAGAGACAATCAGATAGAAATGTGCACCCAGTCGTGCAGAGCTGGCAGTGCCCAGGTAACCCCACCTGTGGCTCTGTGCACAGCCACAATTACCTCTGTGGCACCAGAAATAACGGATTTGAGCACAACTGTGGCAAAAACAGGACCAGTGAGGAAAAAATAATTAGGGATAGGTTGTTTACTATGGCAGAGAAATGGAGGGATGAGGAAAACAAAGACTGTGGGTGTGTGGAATAAACGGGTCACACACAAGCTGCTGGGGAGGACACTTGCCCGCTCCAGCCCAGGACCTGCCCACCAGAGTCTGTCCTACACCCTCAATTGAACTCTATTCCAGTTTCCCCTGTGTCCCAGCAAAGCTCAAGCAGGACTGGATGGTGTTTAGGACATGGGGCCCACGTGCCAGCATGGTCAGAGGAGTGAGAGATGAAACATCTACAGGCAGCTCCTAGATGGGGGTGTGGAACTTCAGCTCTGCTCCCCCGTCCAGGAGCAGCAGCATCAGTCACCCACACTGGCCCTGCCTGTGAGTGGTTTGAGCTGAGGCTCCCCTGGATCCCTGGCAGTGCCCAAGGCCAGGCTGGACGGGGCTTGGAGCAGCCTGGGATAGGGGAAGGCGTCCTGCCCATGGCAGGGGGTGGAACAGGGTGAGCAGCAGGCTGTGATGAACCCTGTGTGTGGCTAAACACAGCTCCCCTGAGCCCTGCCAGGATCCCCTCTCCTTACCTGCGATTCAATGAGGTATCCAGCATCGTTCCCCTGATCCAGACCAGTTTTCACGACCTAATCCAAAAGCAGTAAGGACACACCACAGTTCAGCTGTGCTGCAAACACACACTCCTACAGGATTCCCTGCTGTCTCCAGTGACCCCCGCCCAACATTCAAGGCACGTTTCAGACTCCCCGAGTCCTGTCCCTGCTGCGCTTAGCAGAGCTGTGTCACCCTGTCCTTCTGGCACAGGGCAGCTCAGGAGTTTAGCACCAGGGTCGTTTTTAGCCATCCCTTGTGGTTTTAGGAACTGTGCTCCTGTAATGTCACCGCTCTCCGAACCCTTCGCAGGTTTTAGAGAAGTCTTGGCAACAACTTCAATAGTGAAAAGTCATTTCACAGAAAGGATTCGATCACAGAGCGTCTGTAGCAGGATGTCTGTGTAACACAGGGGACTAATAAAGCATTATGTAGTTAGTGCTATGAAAATTACAGCAATTTCTGTTTTCATGGTGTCGAACAGGTCTCCCGAACTCTTTAGAGACTGCAGAGAAACCCTGGCAAAACTGCAGCTGAAAGTTTCATGGACAATATATTCCAGCTAAGCCTTCCCTCAGCTGGGATTCCTGCTCTACCCCTCACTGGTACCAGTACCCATAAACTGGTGATCATATTTTGGGCAGTGATTCTGAATTCTACCCCACAGCCAGCACTCCTCAGGACTGATCTTTGTGAGGATCAGGATGTTGGCTTGACTCAGAGGAAGGACCACCTTCCCTCTGCCTGTCCCACGTTATCCCACAGATCCACCTGCCCTGCAGTTCCTCTCCCACCTCGCAGGGGGGTTACCTCGATGATCTTCAGAGGAGCAGGGTAGAGTCCTTTGGTTTGCTTTTGAACTTTGCTCTCCACTGTCTTGTAAACTTGCTGCCTCACGAAGGGAAGAGCCATGGCATAGTCTGTTAGCCCTGCAAGGCGGGACAGAACAGGGGTCAGCACAGTGCTGGTGCACAGCCAGCCTGCCACGATGGACTGCAGAGGTAAGGGAATGGAAATGTGAATATCTGCACTAGAAACGTGCACCTGAAACTCAGGCACAGGCAGCAGGGGCTGCTCCACGGATTATTCCATGGATTATTCCATGGACAGGTCTCACTGAGGGGCTGAAGTGTCCTCCTCACACAGCTGGTGACAGACTGAGCCCCGGGAGGCAGAATTCCCAGAGATGTCCCCGTTTCTGGGCTGTGCTATCGAGCACCAGCACAGAGCAGCCCCTTGTGCCTCTGCCCACTCGAGTTCACGAGCTTGGTACAGAACTCACCACTAAACTTTGCAGATGGACAGTCCCTGGAGGTGCCTGCTCCCTCTCACTCCTTGAGGCCTGGCTCCCTTCCAGCAGCCTCAGGAGCCACCATGTGCAGCTCTGCCAAAGCCCAGATTTGCAGAGCAACGTTTTCCTCTACCACCCCACGTTGCTCAAGAGATGATTCCAACACGAAATAACTTGCTTTTGAAATGGAATTAAGTAGGAGCACGAACACATCCCGGAGAAGCCAAGCTGGATTACGCTCACTGCTGTCCCCTGGGATTTGCCCATGCTGACTTACTCTGCATGAGCCCTCTGGATCTCTTGGCAGACACAGTCTTGTTGGCCAGCCCCCTGGCAAAGTTAATGGCCACCTCCTCCAGGTACTCGATTGTTCTTGCTTCTGGAGTCTTCACTCCTGGCCCTGGGGAGAGCAGAGAGCACGGCACAAGTTATCCCTGAGGGATGAGGATGCAGGGAAACCAGGACCAGACACAACATGATGGGCCTTTGAAGTGCTCCCACACCATTCCCTGCTCCTGTTCGGCTTCTCTTGGTCATGACCAACGGTGGAAAGGCTCAGCAGGGACCACGTGAAGGCCCCAAGGGATTTATACAGAGGGCATCGTGCAGAAATGCTGGACTGCCAGCTCCCCGTGGGAGCAGGGCCAACTTACATCCAGCTCTGCAATCAGATCAGGTTGCTCAGGGACCTCCTGCCAGCCTCTGGACACCTCCAAGGACAGAGCTTCCATGCCCACTCTGGGGGTGTCTTCAGCTCCTGACCATCTTTTTGCCACTTGTGCCCTTTATTCCTCAAACCTCCCAACTGCAGGCACCCGGGAGCCCGAGGGAGCTGAGGTGTTCTGCCTCCCCCCTGCCTGCTGCACCTCTCCTCTCCTGTGTGGAACAAGTGTGCCCCACCACACCGTGCCAACGCGGAGCTGTTACACACACAGACAGCATTTCGGGAGTGCTGAATCCCTGGAAATCACCTGAGCTGGAGCCAACGTCCAACAAACCCCAACCTTTGAACCCAGTGCAGGAAACCTCTCACTTGCTGCAGCTACTGCAACACCCTGTGACACCCAACTCAAAGCTGTCCCACAATGAAGCAAGCCACCACAAAACCAGTTTCAGCAGCCTCTGAGGGTGGGTTGCACAACTTCCCAGCACAGGAGTCCTCCTCATTTCCAGACAGTTGTATCATCAGGAGGGGAGGACACAGCACAGGGCTGAACAGGCAGATGTGAGATGCTGCCAGAGGCAAACTCTGAGTCATTAATGACAGAGCAGTGCCTGGTGAAGCTGCACAGGGCCACCAAGTAGACCCTGGAGCTAAATGTGCAACCTTGGGGCTGAAAAAACCTGGTGAGATTACAACCCTGTGTCCCTGCAGCTGGGGAGGGACATTCACCTTCATACAAACTGCTCCAAACACACCCAGATGCTGCACAGAGACCTCAGAGCTAGGGAAACACCCCACAGACACCTGACAGAGGAGACACGTAAAATCCAAAACGAGAAACTCCCTCCTGTTTCACCTCCCACTATTCTTCTCCTCCTCCACAAAAGGCTGACGTCCTCAGTTTTAATCACAGGATCTCAGAATTGCTTGGTTGGGAAGGGAATGTTAAAGGTCATATGATACTCCCCTGCCATGGGCAGGGACCCCTCCCACTGTCCCAGGCTGCTCCCAGCCCCAATGTCCAGCCTGGCCTTGGGCACTGCCAGGGATCCAGGGGCAGCCACAGCTAATCTGGGCACCCTGTGCCAGGGCCTGCCCCCCCTCCCAGGGAGGAATTCCTTCCCAAGATCCCATCCAGCCCTGCCCTCTGGCACTGGGAAGCCATTCCCTGGGTCCTGTCCCTCCAGCCCTTGTCCCCAGTCCCTCTGCAGCTCTCCTGGAGCCCCTTTAGGTGCTGGAAGGGGCTCTGAGCTCTCCCTGGATCCTTTCCCAGGTGAGAGGAAAGGATCTTTCCCTCTGAGCTCTCCCAGCCTGGCTCCATGGCAGAGGAGCTCCAGCCCCGGGAGCAGCTCTGTGGCCCCTTTGTTTCACCTCTCTCCCTGTAAGAGCTCGAGGGTTTGCACCCAGCAGACCCCAGAAGCTGCTCCCTGCTGGGGGAGTCTCTCAGCAAGGAGATAAAGCAGCACCAACACTCCGACAGCTCAGGGAAGCTCCCTGTGGAAGTCTCCCTCCCGCCCTGGCAGGAGGTCAGAGCCAGCCCAAGGAACAACAGGCCAAACAAAACAACACAGTTGATTTTACAGGCAGCAGACAAAGCACAGCTCAGAGCTGCTGCATAATCTCCATTTCAGCAATGCCCAGTGGGTTTTAGAGAATTCACTGGAAACCCAAGAGCATTTGGGAGTTGAGAGCTCAGACTTCACCAGCTTCCAAATTCTCTTCTCACCGTTCAAGGCTGACACCTCCAGCTTTATGACCTGATGTGCTACAAGATGTCAATCCCTGATTTCCCGCTTCCAGTAGCTTGGATGCATTAACAAGTGCTGGACTCTGATACTCCAGCTGAAGAAAATTCCCATTCATTTCAAAGTCTGAGCTGTGAGAACCACTCGCACAAAGTGGCTGACCCCACAGATGTGGGCTTGCTTCACCTGCAGTTAATTCCCAGTGTTTTCCTGTGTTCTAACCCAGCAGCTCTGAGCTGTCCACTCCCATCTGCTTTCTTTTATAAACGGCACATGCCAGAACTGGATCCAGGGAATGCTGCAGAGCTCCCTGCTGAAGGAGAACTGATTGCATGCCCTGAAATTGCCTCCTGATTGATGGTGTCTGTCTCCTTCCAAGCCTTCTGTCATCAGTTAAAGCATCACCCCAGGTAGAGCTGCTTTCCCCAGACACAGAGAGAACAGGAGCCCTCCTGGTGCTGGCTGCTGCTTGGATAACAAGGAATACATCCCGTGTTTGCCTATCATTTGTGTTTCTGTGTTCCTCCTACGTGCTCCTCCGGGCTGAGCCAGGGTTCCCAGCAGCTCCTCACAAAGCTCACGTTTCCTTTCAGCAGCTTGGGGTAACAAAAAGCCCCATCTGCTGGCTCTTACAGAACAATTCACTTCTAAGCAAGCATCAAGTGGGAAAGTTTATCCAGGCATTTGTAACTCCAGCCTGAGAACCACGGATCTGTTTTACAGGAATGAATACAGCTAAAGATAAGCTAAGGATATCTGGGTATCCTGGGCTGATCCCCCAGCATGGGCAGCAGGAAAGGGGAGATTCTGCCCCGTGCTCAGGTGAGACCCCACCTGCAGAGCTGCCCCAGCCCTGGGGCCAACAGCACAAGGACCTGGAGCTGCTGGAGAGAGCCCAGAGGAGGCACCAGGGGATCAGAGGAACAGCTCTGCTGTGAGGAAAGGCTGAGGGAATTGGGATTGTTCAGCCCAGAGAAGGGAAGGCTCTGGGGAGACCTCATTGCAGCCCTCCAGCGCCTGGAGGAGCTGACAGGAAAGATGGAGAGAGAGCATTTACAGGACAAGACACAGGGAATGGCTTCCCAGTGCCAGAGGGCAGGGCTGGATGGGATCTTGGGAAGGAATTGTTCCCTGGGAGGGTGGGCAGGCCCTGGCACAGGGTGCCCAGAGCAGCTGTGGCTGCCCCTGGATCCCTGGCAGTGCCCAAGGCCAGGCTGGACACTGGGGCTGGGAGCAGCCTGGGACAGTGGAAGGTGTCCCCACCCCCTGGCATGGGCAGGGACTGGATGAGCTTTAAGGTCCCTTCCCACCCCGGCCATTCCATGACCCTGTGATCCAGCTGAGCACCGGCCTTTGGGACAGCACGGACACCAGGGCTTCCCTGGCTCTGCTCAGGGTGGGCAGCAGCACCTTTTGGTTCATCTTCAGCACCACCGGTGTGCTCTGGCCATGCTCTGCCTGGGGAAACCACGCTCAGCACCCTCCAACTCCATGGCAGTGCCAGCTGGAGCAGTGGCTTCCATTCCAGCTCAGGGTGGGGCTGATCACACCTCACGGGAGGCTCTGGGGGGGTTCACTCCTCAAACTCCTCCGTTTAGTCACCTTCCAAGAAAGCTGCCCTAGTGAAAGAGCTTTGGGAGCAAGACATTACTGAGCAGCCTGCTCAGCACTTGGAATCCTGCAGTTTGCAGGGAATTTCTCCACCCAGCTGACAGCCAGCTGGCAATTCCGAGTGCCTAAGCCATGGGGGCTGCCTGCTCCAGCTCCTGTCAGGGATTACCATCTGCAGGCTGCAGAAACACAGCCATCAGTCATCTACTGTCCTTCCATTAGGGGCTGCAATCTGTCCTCTGACATGATCAACGAGGAACGTGGGCTCTTATCTGGATAATTAGCTTAAGGAGGAGAGCCAGCAGGCCTGCCCTCCATGCTGACCTCTCCTGTTCACTCAGCTTCTGCAGCAGCCTCACATTTCAAGGTCGCTGTGCTTGTAAGGTGGGAACAGAGACTCCCCTGCAGAGCAGGACAAGACCTCTGCACACATTTTGGTGAGAGGAGAGGTTTCCTGACAGGCAGCAGCACACCAAGGAACTGAGAGACGCCGTGTCTGACCTAGTGGTTCCACCAGCTGGTCGACCAGCCCCATCTTCTTGGCTCTGTCTGCACGGATGTTCCTCCCAGTCAGCATCATATCAAAGGCAGCAGGAAGTCCCACCTGGAAGGGCAGAAAGAGGATTCCAGAGTGGGAGCTTGCCAGGCAGAAGGGGCTATAGAGTCAAGTTGTCCTCTTACTCACCATCTTTGGCAGCCTCTGAGTACCCCCTGCTCCGGGCAGGAGACCCAGCAACACTTCAGGTGTTCCCAGGACTGTTTTCTTGTCCTTTGTTGCTACTCTGTAGTGGCAGGCAATGGCAACCTGAAAAAAAAGGCAGAGACAAGGACAAGATTCCCTATGAAAGATCACAGGAGAAGTGGGCATCCATCACACAGCTCTCTCCCACACACTGCCTCAGCTTTCCCCATGACCCTGCCCCAATTCCTTAATCCAACTGCCCAAATTCCCTCTGTGCTCACTGATGGCTTCTTCTGGGGGATGACAGCGAGCAGGTATGAGATGAACATCAAACTCCCAAGCTGATTTTAAATCTCACCTAGACCACCAAGGGCTTAATTAATTCACCACACCAAGAGCACAGTCCCATCTACGGATCAGCCACGATTCCCAGTTTATCCCTGGACTGCCAGGTCCAGATGAGTCAACACAGCGGGTGTAAAAAGCTTGAGAAATCAGTACAAACTGAAGAGACTCCATCCCAAGCTCACACTGCCGCAGTAACAGCTCTGCTCCAGGCATTAGCAGAGCCTTGCAGTTTACAAAACCCTAGGTGGAGGTTACAAGGCAGAAGATCCAGCCAAGGTGCTGGAGCAGAGTTGCCGGCCGGGAGGAGCCTGGCTGGGTCTCCACACTCACCCCTCTCACAGCAGCCCTACAAAGAATGGAAGTTGCTGGGATACAAGACTCACTTCATCTGAAAAGCAGCAGTTTCCAGGCTGAACTCTGCCAGCATCATTGATGCAGACCAACGCCTGCTGGAAACAGCCGGTTTTCCCCGGGACACCCATCTAAATATTAGCCTGGCCCACCCAGGTTCAGATTTGATTTGCTCTTTCCACAGCAGCAGCAGAACTCACACGGCAGAGCCCTGAAGCACAACCAAGCCATTAACTCGCCACAAACTCATTTACATGGTGTAATGAGCCCTCATCAGCTCCCAAACCCCTCTCGCGGTACCAGTCCTGCCGGCATCATTTGGATAATCAGAGAACAGGCAGTGCCAGCTCCCACTCCTGCTGTGAGCCCCAGGACTGCCCAGTACCTCCAGCCCTCCTCCCAGGCAGCTGCCACTGATGGCAGCAACGACAGGCTTTGGAGAGTGCTCAATCTTTTCCAGCATCTTCTGTCCGTCCTGAGAGAGCTGAGTCACTTCCTGAGCAGTCTTGCAGGCTTCAAGCATGCTGGGGGGAGGAGAGAGGTGGATCAGGACAGGAAAAACACCGACAGAACAGCAGGAAAATGAGAGGTTTTGAGGAGTTTGTCCCTGTTTTCCCACAATCTCCAGTGCCTGACAGGCAGGCAAGAGCTGCTCAGGCCCCAGTTTTGGATCAGACAACACAGGGAGACCGAACCCAGCAGGGTCAGGCCCTGCACGCTGACACGGGCTGCGCCTGAGGCACTGAATGGGATCCCTTGTGCCAGGGCTCTGGAAGCCTTTGGGAGAGGAGGAAGGGTCACAGGAAGCCTCAAAGCACTTGCCAGGAAGGGTGGAGGAAAGAGCCCAGGATCACTCTTTAGAGGAGCAGATGGCCAGTGCTCTGGTGCCACACTGCCAATTAGAGACTCCCTGTGCCAGTTATTCTCCTGGAGGCTCACAGCCTGTGCCAGGCAGGAGCAAACTGGGAGGCTGGAGGTGCTGAGGCCAGGAGGCACCTCTCAACCACAGCCTGGCCTTTGCTCTGCTCACCTCCTTCCCTCCTGCACAGGGAGTGAGTCTCTGTCCCTGAACAAGGCCAGCCAAAAACGTAACACGGTTTTGGAGGGTCTATTTGTAATTTGCCTTCTTCCCTCAGAGCTTTCTTGCTTTTAAAGTCTTTAAGCAACTATTCTGTCCTGTCAGTGCCAGCAGTAGGAGCCAATGGCATTCCAGGTCCCAGCAGGCACCCACAGGGTCATCCCACACCCTGGAGAAGTTACCCAGGGAGCCTGAGAGGCTGCTCAGCACAGGGCAGGGTGCCAAACCCTGCCCAAGCGAGGGGCCAGGCTGGAAGGCTGCCAGGCACTCCAACCCTGCTGAAACGAGTCCTGCATGGGAATTATCCACTCTCGTTGTACCCCAGCCCGAAGGACAATGCCCAGCCCAGAGCCAGCATGGGTTTCCTTGGCTGCACCCCAGCATGCAGGAAGGAGGGACCAAGTGCCACAGCCAGGAGGGGTTTAGGGACTCTCCACAGCCCTCTTTGCAGAGGTCCTCACTTCATTCCAGCAACTTTGGCATCCTGAGCACGTGGATTTCCCTCCCAGCCTGTGCCTCACCCTGGGGGGATGTCAGGGACAAACTGCTGGATTGCAGGGACAGCTCCATCATCTCCTGAAGCCCCATGCTTACTTGAGATCTGCTCCAGCAATGAAAGAGCCCGGCTTGGAGGAGATGAGCACGGCGCTCTTCACAGCCTCGTTGGCCCAGATCTCGTTCATGACGTCGGTGAACTCTGCACTCAGCTGCTTGGACAGGGTGTTCACCTGGGAGCAGAGCAGCACCGTCAGCAGGAGCTCAGCTGGAGCCCAGACCTGCTGCAAGTGACTCCAGCCTTGTCCTAGCACAAAACCCACTCCAGGATCAAACCTTGCAGCAGCTCCTCTTTAACTAGGAAGCTCCTCTTTAACCTCCCCACCCGTGGGTTTGTGGCCCCAAACACTGATTTTATGAGCTTATAAATGTTTTTTTTTCCGTATAATCAGAGAATGGTTTGGGATGGAAGGGACTTTTCAAGGTCATCTCATGCAACCCCCTGCAATGAGCAGGGACACCTTCCCCAGACCAGGCTGACGACATCCCTCCAGCCTTACCGAAAGGCTGCAACAGGCAGGACAAATCCAGCTTGGGTTCTTTAGGTACCACCAAATCACCACATAAAATAGAATATTTCAAACCTGAGACTGCTGCTGCTTAAAACAAAGGAGTATATAAAAAACCCCTTCTGGTCTGCTACAATTAATAAAAGATTTTTCATAGCAGTAGTAGTTCAATCTTTGTATCTTGTATAATATCAGAGCAGCTCAGCTGCTTAGCTTTAAAAATCAGGTCATTATTGCAAGCTCTGCCATTGCTTCATAAAGAGCATCTCCATCTGTGAGGTGACATCTGAAATGAATCTCTGGTTATGGGACTCCGAAATGCGTTTTTAGATGTGTTCCTGAGATGTCATTTACAGAGTTCCTGCCTCCTGATACCTGAACCACTGCAGCTGTGTTGACCTAAAAAATGAGAATTAGTTCTATTTATATTGTATTCATGATAATAGAATCAAAAGCACTCGTGGATTCCAAAGCACTGAAGTATGGACACACTCTTTAACCACCTCGAATCCAAGAATTTAATAAGATTTAGAATTTTTTAAAGATTTCTTTAAGATTTGGAACTTAATAAGACCTCATTAAGTGCCTGGGAGAGAGACACACACAAAGTACTCCAAGAGGCACCTCCAGACGTCTCATTAAAATCCCCAAATCTCCTTTTCCTATTCCTCCTTAGCTCCCAGCTTTGTAAGGCTGCAGGTCAGGACAGCTCTTAGCCTTAAACGGGAATTTTCAATACCTTGGAATTCGGTGTGTTGAAGCGCACGACAGCAACATCCCCTTTGATATCACAGCTGACGTGGGTTCTGTCTGCAAGCAAACACCAGGGGTGGGGTCAGCTCCTGCTCCAGCGATTTTAAGGAAGAAAAAATGGGTTTATAGGAAAGCTTCACACTTACTCTGGAGGGCACTGGAGGTGGAGATGTTACGGCAGGCATAACCTGAGGAAAAGATGTCACAGGTGTTAAAGGAATTCCCAGCAGCCTCAGCCTAACTCTCTCCCAGCTCCCCTCTCCTGCCAAGGGCAGCTTTTGGAAAACCCTGGGCACGAGCCAGTCCCTCCCCTCACGGCCTGACCCGTGCCCCCACCAGAGTCCAGCAGTCACGGCACTGCAGTGACCTTCCAGCACAGACCCCACGCTGCAGTGCCAGCAGTGCCCAACCGAGAGCAGCAGAAACGAAATCCTTCTTCCCAACCAGCTGACAAGGGGTGGAGCAGGTGGCACGGGGAGTTCTGCCTTTATTATCCTCGTTCCAGCCTCTCCACATGCTAAATCAGGGACCTTCCTGCACTTTGGGGAGCTTCAAGGTGAATTCCCTGCAAAGCAAACACAACTGCCCAGGGTATTTCTGTAAAAACTCATTCTGGTGCCAGCAAATGGGGCCAGCCCAAGTGTGACCACACAGACCACACAGGGCACAACTGCAAGGCCACAAGGGCTCACAAAATATTTACTCTTGCCTCTATCTATCAATAAAATACTCAGAATTCCAGACTGGGTTGGCTGGGAAGAGACCTTAAATCCCATCCCATTCCAACCCTGACTCCTTCCACTCCCCCAGGGTGCTCCAGCCTGGCCTTGGGCACTGCCAGGGATCCAGGGGCAGCCACAGCTGCTCTGGGCACCCTGTGCCAGGGCCTCCCCACCCTCCCAGGGAACAATTCCTTCCCAATATGACAGTGGGAAGTCACTCCCTGTGTCCCGCCCCTCCAGGCCCTTGCCTAGGGTCCCTCTCCAGCTCTTGGATCAACCTCCACTAATGACACACAGAGCACACGAACGTGTCTTGTTCCAGAGCCCTCAGAAAACCCAGACCACGGGATGAACAAGTTCTGCCCACAAGTTTCTGACTCATAAACCTCCTTTTTCTGCTCAGAAATTGTGTTTGGCCCCATGATCTCCCAGCACATGAACGAACCCCAGCTCCATTCAAGCGACCCTGATCTCGACCCCGAGGATCCCCTAACTCAGACCTAGCCTGAATCCCTGCTGAAGCTGCTTTCAGTCAAAATTCCAGTAAAAGCGTGACTTCCACATGTATCTACCAGCTGGCACGCAGCCAACCAGCCAGGGGAAGGTTCTGCTCAACACTGATAAAACCTTTAGGAATGGAACATTCCCATTCCCAGCAGCAAGAAGGGAGGATAATCCCATACCAGGAGAATAAACTGCAAACTGTGCCTCCCCGACAGGTGTCTCCCCCTGCCACAGCCCCGTGACACGGGCTCAGGGCTGGGGCCCCGCTGCACTTTGGCCTCATTTCCACCTTGTCGGGGGTGCTGGCAGCAGGGACTGACCTTTGCTCCCATTCCTGAGCCCAGGATACGCGGTGTGATGCCGTGGGGATGGAAATTCAGCGTCAGGCTGTCCCAGCAAACAGGTCTGGGGTGCCTGCGTGTGTCATGTGCCCGCAGCAGCACTTTATAAACAAAGAGTGAACTGGTTCCCACTCCAAAGCTCCTCAGCAATATTTAACACCCACATGTGATTGCTGCATCCAACAACATTTTCCCTAAACTTTTTGTGTGCTCAAGTCAGGTACCCCTGAAAATAAGCACCAACATTCAATTCCCACAAACCAAGCATGGGCTGACAGCAATTCCTCTGGTGAGAGATGCTGCCCAGCAGAACACCCTGCACCTTCAACAGCAGTATTTTAACCCAATAAAAGCCACACAACCTCTTTAAACAGAAGGCAAGGGCTGAATGATCTCCCTGAATTCATTCATTCAATCCTTGGAGCAAGCTGGGATAGTAGAAGGTGTCCCTGCCCACGGCAAGGGTGTGGAACAAGATGAGCTTTAAGATCCCTCCCAGCCAAACCAGTCTGGGATTCCATGTTTTCTGCTCTTTACATGGCTTTCCTTTTCCATATCAGTTCCCAAAAAGATTCCTTCCATGAAAACCTTCGGCCTTGAATTCCACTCTGCCTTTCCATTCTCACAAAACAGAAGAGATGGAGTGGGACAAAAAATAAATCAAGGTCATGACTGGAGAAATCTCACTGCATTTTAATGTAAACTCTTCTGGGAGAGGTGCTGTCGGCAGCGTAACAGCTGGGTCAACCCTGGAGTGAGGTTTCTGCAGCCTGAGAGTGATTTATTTTAAGGCCAGAATATTTGTGGAAAACACCTTCTGCCAGGAAACAAAAGCAGCTCCTCGGTCCCGGTCCCTGCACATCTGCTTCAGGTGTTGATCCCTTCAGCACTGCAACGGGAATGTGCTGAGACCGGAGCCAGAAAAATCCTCCAAAATGCTGCAGGAAGCAGCAGCCCAGCTGCACGCTTCCACCACGTCCTACCACTCATTCCAGAGTTAAAAGCCTTGAAAATCGAGTCCAGTCTCGCTCCAGCTCAAAGACTGTCCAACACCAGGACACCAACGCTTGAGGTGCTCTCAGGACTTTGCCAAGGACTTGGAAGCACCAGAGAACGGACAACGCCCCATCCCACAGCCCAGCCAGCTCCTTCCTACTTTCCCTTTTCCCTGTTACTACCTCAGCTGCTTCCCTGCCCAGCGCTTCCCCTTCCCGCCCTTCCACTCACCCGGACGCGGCACACCGCTTGAACTGGGAACGGCCTCCATGGCTGATGGCTCAGGGAAAAAGCCTTTTTCCAGTCCTGGAGCACCCCAAACCCCAGCAGGATGGACAGGATGAAGCTCAGGCCACCTGAGCTGTCCCTGTGAGCTGAGCACGGAGCTGTGACCCGTGAGATGGGAAACTCCTGGCAAAGTGAGCTTCCCAATCCACTCCGGGAAGCTGCCGGCACACGGATGTGGCCCAGCAGGTACAGCCAGCCCCGGAGCTCACCCGGCTCCTGCCTGCTCCCTGCCTTTGGGCTGCCCCAGAGAGCTTTGCATCCACTTCCCAAACACTTTGCAAGGCAGAACAAGGGTATTAATTAATTACGAACAGTGACAGCGTCCTCACAGCAGCTCCGGGGCTGTTTGCTGCGAAGAGTTTTACCAGTCAGAACAAGAATTCTAAGAGCAAGAGCCTGAGAACTCCCAGGAGTTGCCACAAGTCTCCTCATCAGTGATTGCAGCACCCTGTCACGTACAAACCTGCTGCAAGGCTGCACGTAACCCAGGTGTGACCCCAGATCATGGAACGGCTCACGTTGTTAAAGACCTCTCAGAGTACCAAGTCCAGCTCTGAACCCAGCACTGCCGAGCCCAGGTTCGGGTTTAAATGAAACCCAGCTGGATTTTGGGTCAACATCAATACCAGACTCTGAGGCCCTTCAAAGTGCTCAAATACGAGGTTTCCAGTGCCCTCCAGTGCTTCCCAGCCAGGCCCTTCAGCCTTCCCAGGGCTCCTGGGGACTCCCTGCCTTGGTAGCCAGGAAGCACCAAGCGAGCTCTGTGAACAGGCAGGAGAGAGCCACAGCCCTGCCCGGGCTGGCAGGGGAGATGCCTCACACAAAATCATGGAATCACTGAATCCCAGGATGGTGTAAGTGGGGAGGGACCTCAAAGCTCATCCAGTGCCCCCCCTGCCATGGGCAGGGACACCTCCCTCTGTCCCAGGTGGCTCCAAGCCCCGCCCAAGCCTTGGGCACTGCCAGGGATCCAGGGGCAGCCACAGCTGCTCTGGGCCCCCTGTGCCAGGGCCTGCCCACCCTCCTAGGGAACAATTCCTTCCCAATATCCCATCCAGCCCTGCCCTCTGGCACTGGGAAGCCATTCCCCCTTGTCCTGTCCCTCCATGCCTTGTCCCCAGTCCCTCTGCAACTCTCCTGGAGCCCCTTTAGGCCCTGCACGGGGCTCTAAGTTCTCCCCAGGGCCTCCTCTTCTGCAGGCTGAGCAATCCCAGCTCCTTCAGCCAAGAGATCATGGAGCACCTGGAGACACTGACCGACCTGGGCACACCCTCCCCAGCCACGTGGGAACACGGGGATACCCCTTCCCCATGGATACACCTGCGTGCCTGGAGGGCAGCAACAGGATCCGGACACCCAAGGACACGGGGACACCCTCTCCTTTCCAAGCAGGCACACGGGGCACTGCGGACAGGCACAGGGACCAGGGCCACAAGGACACTGTCTCCCTGTGGATCAGCTCGAGTGCAGGGGTCATCCTGAGCAGAGGGTGTGTCCCCCCTCAATGCCAGGTCGCAGAGACCCCCCCGAGCTGCTCACGGATTCCCACAGCGTGTCCATGAACAAGGACTGGCACGGCAGACTATCCCCCATGGGGGCACACACCCCTCAGAGACCCCAGGACATGGCAGGCCAGACCCTGCACGAGGGAAACCTTGGAGGGGACCTGCCAGGGATCCCCCTGGGTGACTCACAGGCCATGGGGACAAACCCCTCGCACGAGGCACAGACACACGTGGGGACACCTCCCACCCCACAGCTCCCCCGGGGATCCCCCGGTCCCAGTCCCGGTCCTCATAGCCCTTCCTTGGGAACACCCCATTTCTCACAGTCTCCACGGTCACACCACCTTGAAGAGCGCTCCGGGACACCCGGACACCCCCAGCCCCTGCCACAGCACCACGAGACCCTCTCTGTGACACCCCGTTCCTCTTCCCCTCAATGCCGCCCCAGTCCTCGCCCACTTACCGCCCTGTCGGTGCTTCCCCACCTCTCAGTGCCTCCTCCCCGACCCCTCAGTGTCCCGTCAGCGCCGCCCTGCCCCTCGCACCCTCAGTGTCCCCCTCACCTCTCAGCGCCTCCTCACCGTCCCCCCAGAACTTACTCCTCGGTGGGCCCTGTCCCACCCCACTCCATCAGTGCTCCCCCGACCCTTCACTGCCCCGTCGCTGACACCCTTCCCTCAGTGTCCCCCTGCCCGTCAGTGCTCCTCTTCCCTCAATGTCCCCTCGGTGCCCCTCCAGTACCTGCGCCCCTTACCCCTCACTGCCCCCAGTGCCCC
>VZRR01004929.1:0-142564 GCA_013398015.1 Oreocharis arfaki
TGTTCCAGTGCATCACTGCCCTCACAGTAAAGAATGTCTCCTACCTAAATCTATCTGCTTTCAGTTTAAACAGGTGTATGTTTGCACTTCCTTTAGATTTCTCTAAACGCTCCCTGGAAGCCTCTGACAGCAGAGGTGTATTTTGCTGAAAAAAAACAACTTCCATTGCGTGGTGGAAGACAGATACACAGCCAGTGGAAATCAAGAAACTAAAAAAATTCCTTGCATTTAAAGATAGTGATTTACAAAACCTACAACTTGACTTAATTATAAGGTCAATGGGGAGGAGTTCTCCTCAGCACAATGAACCCAAAAAAAGGGACCTGACCCCTGTCTGATTCTGAAAAGTGTTGCTGAAGCAGGGCTGAAGGAAAGAAATAAGTATCAAGACACTTGTGGGCGAGCTGCCAAAGAGACATCACTTCTTCTGCCAGCACCGTGACTGGCAGTAAATAGTCACTGAGCCAGCCTGACAATGCAGTAGGAAAGTGAGGAGACTGCCACATTTCACTCTCCAGCATGGCTACAACAAGCCCAAGTCTTGCTGCTCGGCAATTGAAACATTGCCGTTAATTACTGACATTACAGGGAGAGGCTGATAGAAGCTGAACATCAGTTTTCTTCCCATTTCGTCAGGAATACAAAAATCTGACTTCTGAGCATTGGGAAGATAAAATCAATAGCCACAGTATAGGGTGTGTCCAACCCTCTTGGCCTGAACCACCAGTGAAGAAAATGCACAGGAGAGTGCTGTTCTGGTCAGAAGGCAACTAGGTAAATACATCAAATTCTGTCTAATGCAACCCACAGGGCAAATCCCATACTGGCAGAATGAAGAAAGTTCATACTCCAGTGCCAGAGGAACTGGGACAGCAGAACTTGTCCAGCATTTATTTGCACTGGCTGTTATTTGCCCGGCTTATTTTAAAAAGCTGGCAGATGAAGGCCACTTTCTACTGATTCTAAGTGTTGAAACATGTCTCAGAGGTTCAGGACTCAGTTCATGGGCAGAGAAAAGAAAAAAAAAACACTAGTCCTTTTAATCTGACCCAATGCAGTAGAGAGATATTTGTCTGGAAAGAAGTTTGAACCCCTAAACCTTTTAGGAGTGATGGAGATAATGTATTGCAGTGCAACCTCCCCATCCCCATCTGTGTGGAAGTGAGTATCTTCCACACAGACAAATTGAGTGCTGAACACAAAAAAGTTCAGATCTTGGTTGAACTTAGATGTAAAAGTAAACAGAAACATGTATCATCCTTTTAAGCATTCTTCTCACAGGTTGGTAGGTTGAACACTGAGGCTCATGGGTGCTACAAATACGTGTGGAAAATTCAAACTTAAGTCCTCGTGTGGAAAATAATTATTCAGTAGAGCTGCACAGATCCATTTTACAAACATCCAACCAGAACAATTAGTAAATACTACTCATAGACCCTTTTTAAAGGTAGTATGTAAACCCATCACTCAAGAGTCCGGGACCAGCTGATTGCTTGAGATTCATTTCATAATTTAAGAGAGAATTCCCCTCAGGTATCTTTTGGTGAAGGAATCACCTATCACAGAATATATTCTATGCTGGAAGGGACCAAACAAGGATCTTCAGGTCCAACTCTTAAGTGAATGGTTCATACAGGGGCCGAACCCACAAACATTATTAGCACTGGGCTCTAACCAGCTGAGCTAATCTCAGAGTCAATCAAAGACTCTTCACACTCTATTAGCTGAAGAAACAAAAGTTGGTTTTTTTTAACTATTTCTTTTGGTCTTGTTTTTTCTTGCTTTATGGAGAAAAAAATGTCACTGAGTTTATAAAAACCGCCATTTAATTGGACAGTTTGAAATCAGAGGCTCCAAGAACATCACAACGGAAATTTCTGGTTCAACAAAATACAAGAGCACTGAATATCTTCACAGAATTACAGCACATTGTTTTCATCACTCTCTTGAATCTCCAGCTTCTCTCTCAAGCTTCAAAAAAAACCTCTGGTGATACCTGCACAAGACCTCTTCAGCACCTGCAGAAACTTATAGACCAAGGTAGTTGTAATTTCACCTGCACCACGCACACATCCCCATCTGAGGCAAACCAGTGTAGTTCTTCTACTCTTTCTAACCCTCTCCAGCAGCATGGCCTTTATTGTCTAGTTTAGACAAAGTTATCACTTCACAGCCTCATTAATGGGCCTTGCTGATCTCAGTCGTATCCCTGCTCTATCTGGACAGCAGGGAAATAAATCTCCAGCATTGCAGGCTCTCCTGTCACACAAGACACCGGAGTTTATCGAACAGCAGAACACACCCGCGGGCTGCACAGGGAAACCTTTTTCCCATACTAGAGCACAGCAGTGCTGTTGCAAAGAGCCTGTTCCCTCATGGGAGGTAAGAGCAGGCAGCTGACTCCCAGGCTCCTGTCCATTGAGAGCTCTGCATAAAACCAATGAGGCTCTGTGGGAATCAGAGTTGCAGTTGATCTACATGCAAGAGAAAAGGATTATAAACACACCCTTTTTGCTGCCTCAGCATCAAGCCTGATCAGAAGATAAATGTACTTGCTGAATAGTGTAACTGTTGTTGTTATCATGGAAAAGAAAAACTAGTGAAGCAGGACTGATGAGAGAAAAAAAATAATACTTTGATTATGAAAACCAGTGAGTGTAAATATCTGCTTCTTGGAGGACTGACCAAGGAGCGTTTTTGGCCTTGTCTATTGTGGTGTCCCACCCTTATGGACAAAGGAGCACCAAGGATTCCTAGATGCTCGTGGTCAAAAGGAATGACAAAAGTCATAGGGTCTGCAAAACTCAAAGTTTTATTAGTAAATTATGCACTTGGCATGGAAATTGGAATGTTAGTCCCTGACCTACTATATAAGCACGCAGCAGTGGGTTTCGTATAAAAGGGTAAGATAAGGAAGAGAGATGAAAGAAAGGAGAGAAGGAGGAGAGAGAACCAGTCTTGGTTTCAGTGTCAGTCCAGCTGATTGGATGTCCGGAGTCCTGGGGATGATGCCTGGGCTTGGTGGGGATATCTTGTTATAGATAGACTTCCCTGCCCTGAAGGTAGATTTTTCACTTTCTATGCAAATTACTTATCATACATAGCCCATTCCTATGGACCCTTCCGTAAATGGGCCGAAGGGCTTCGTGGTGCTTTGGTGATCTTGATTGCTTCCTACAGTCCTTGCCCTCTTCTGATTCCTGCACTTGCAATGCACTGTGCTGTGCTTATTTTCAGGAACTAGAACAAGGATGTTTATCCTTGAAGGTGCTGCCCTACATCTGCATGGCCCCCTTCTCCAGCTACATTTTGTTCTTTCACAGTAGGTCATTAGTAACAATCCTTGGCTGGCTCCACAGCTAATCAGCTATTGCTGTTTGAGACATACACATTAACCCTGTATCTTCTGTGATTCTACATCTCTTGATACTTTTATGGACATATTTCAGAGATCATAGCCTTGATAAACTGAAGGGAATAATCCAAATGCTCTCTAGTGCTAGGTGAAGGGATGCTTTGGTTTTACAAGCTCAACAAAGTCAGCACCTTCAGCTGGCATTTTATACGCAATTCAGATTTATGAACAACTCATGATCTGGCAAAGACATGAGGATTAAAAGATTATATAAACAGTTTTTCTGAATAGGCAGCTTTCTTGGCTTAGAGTCAAAGATGTTACAGAGAAACAGGATTTAAGAGAACATTTGGTGTATGATACCAGCAATATGCTATGTGGTAACACTATGTAGCTTCAAAGTGCTATAGTGAGTAACCAAAAAGGGCATTAGTGTAATAATGCTAAATGGATAGTGCAGCCCGTATATCCCTTCCTGCTTATCATCAACCCATATTTTCAGTACCAAACTGGTGTTTATCAGCTGACTTTTTGTTTTCCATTTAGCACTAGAAGAAGCAGATGAACTGGAAAGGGTTAGTTGATGGTGAAACTAGGGTGGTTGGTGCAACACAGAAGGTCTGGATAACCTAAATATGTTAGTACATTGACAGGGGCAACCTTCAGTTCAGAACCACCTCTCCTTTGCTGATGAGTTGACACAGTATTGAGGGAGAGGGAACACAAAATACTGTGTTTGCAGGGGCTAGATGTGCCATGAACTATCACAGGCAACAGAACACTCCAAAGAATACTGAGCCTACCAGTAAAAAGCCAAAACCATCCAATTATCTCAAAAGCAAAGAGCAAAGAAGGGATTTGTCACTTTTTTGTTTACTTGCTGAGATCCAAAAGTACATGTATGCATTGAAATTGTTGGTAGAAACACATGCACACTTGTAATTTGCATTATGCACAGAGTATGGTAAATAGCACAGCTTGTGACTGCCATTCTGCAGCATGCTGTGCTCGATGGCTGTGGTTTATCCACAGACAGGAGCTGTACCTGGCTGAAGGCTGCTTGTTTACCATCTTCCTCCACTGCAGTGGGGCTTTTCCCAAACTGTCTTGGGATTTTCGTCTGATGTACGCAGACAGGAGTACGCTGGTACAACCCTCAGCTTTAATAGCGAGGTGCAGCACATACATATCTCATAAATGTGACAGCTACCTTGGCAGGAACTAATTTTACCTAAAGTATCACATGAAAGTAAAACTAGAGTTTCTCTGCAGGAATCTTGTTTACATGGGCATCAAAAGACAGCAGTTGTTATCTTGGCGGAGCTAGAGTCTGATGAAAGGCAAAAAGCTGGACCCTTCATGTCAGTATCTGCCAAACATAGCAGGACCTAATTGTAGTTTTGTGGCTGACACTTCATGCTGAAAAATAAAAATGGAATGTCATCTTGTCCCCTTCTCTGTCGAGACACATCAGCGTGGAAATCTCTTACAGGTTCTTCCCCAAGACAGGAGAATTTAGCAGAACCACACAGGAATTTGGACACAGTCATTCCCACAAAGGCAAATCAAAACCTTAGTAATTATGCCAGAAAAGTTATGTAGCAAAATTCCCTTATGGACATTAACTCTTATTTGAATATTTGCCTTAAGCAAATAAATCCTTACACAGCCTCAGACTTTTTTTTAATGCTCTTCAGGATTATTTCTCCTGTATTCTAAATCTTGTCCTGGGAGATTTTTGTGCTGGAGTTCACCGAGAGAGACATCATTCAATCCACAATGTCCACCCATGGAGGTAGTCTTGTATTTTGTGTTTAATGTGAGCAATAAGGCTTTATGTACAGGTGTAAGAAACAAAGCAAACAACAACAACAAAAAACTTTAAGAAAAGGACTATCAGAATCATATGGACAATCTAAGAAAGAACAAAGAGAATTGATCTAGCTCTAAGATTAGCTCTCTCTAACTTAAATGAACAAAAATACAATCATAAGCTAAAAAGCTCATTAAAATAAGTAAAAATAAAATTAGCATTTTTAAGAGCACTAATTAACCACTGGAACAATTTATGTTGACATGTGGTAGATTTTTCATCATTTGCATTCTTCAGATCTACACAGAGCTTCTTTCCAGCAAAGAACACCACTGTTCACATAGTTCTGTGTTCAATACGGGAATTGTTAGACGAGCTATTCTGATCTTTGCAGTGATACAGGTAGACCAAAAATTGCAGTAGCCTGGTCTGACCCTGAAATCTGTGAATTTACAGCACGGAAGGGCCATATGCAGTTGAAGCAGCACTAAATGGCATATCTGGCTGGCTGCCTGAGGACAAGAGCAAATTCCAGTTTAGGGAATCAGAAACACTTGCTCTGGCAAAGGTACTTGCAGAAGCCCATTTAGGCTGGCACACTCTGCCAGTCACAAGCCTGCTCTGACAGGGTTGTGTTCATGAACTGCCCATTTGATGGCCTGAGCTTTTCCTTTGTTCTATTGTGAAAAATAAAGAGAAACAGTATGTACATACACCCTTGAACATGCTTTTTAAAAAGTGTTTTGGTTCCTTATACAATGCCAGCTATTAAGGAGAACCCAGTAACTCCCACTGCAAGATGACACAGGTCTTTGGAGTGTTTATTGCCGACAGCAGGTACTTAATTGGCAAGTTTGTTTCAAGTAGGTTGAACCAATTAAAAAAAATCTCCACCTTTAATAAACTGATAGCCTACTGCTCACCCTAGAACATCCCTTTTGAGAGGAAGCGCTTTACATCGTCCTATTATGTTGTTTTACGTTGGTGCCCCTAGCTACCAAGAAGCATGGAGCTAAAATGAAAATGCTGAAGTGCTTCCAGCGTGAAGCTGCTCTTTTATGTAATTACGCCTGCTGCTAATAAGCCTTCCATTACAGCCATGGCACAGGTTCTGTGAATCCATTACAAATTATTGGTTGGAATTTAAAACACTGCTGCAAGCATACCAGTCTTCACACTGAGCTCAAATTGTCAGATTTCAAACACTTTCACCCTCCATAAGTGACAAGGTTGGGCCACATAACAACAGCTATTACCTAAGGGAAGTGTTGAACTTATCACTTGAACTCTCCTTGGGATTCACCTGAAAAGTGCTTCACTGAAAATAACGAGACTGGCTCTGACCATTTATGGCGTCAGTGTGAACTCCAGACTCAGACATCAGGCTCTAAAAATGGGCTTTTCTGCATAAATCCTGCCACTAACCAGCATTGCCTGTGGTGTGGCAGCTTACCTGAACAGGTGAACTCATAGGTAATTCAGCTTGAAATGTCTGACAAATCTCCTGTTAGAAAAACTCTGAAAGAAACTCTCATAAAAACTAAGAACATATGCAGTACCTTGAATTGTATTACAAGACGCTTGATTTGTTTTAACGTATTGGACAAAACCCACAGTGAAAACATTTTCTATTTTTGAAGTCCCATTCTATTTAAACATTGACCTGTGACAGAGCTGCTATCCACAGACCACTCCGTTCCACAGCCGTGTTCAAACGTACACTGCAGTTTGTTAGCTGACAGCCTGCAAGCTTGAAGAGAGGGGAGACTTAGCTAAACCAAGAGTGGGAGATTTAGCTAAATCAGGAGTTTCTCAGACATTTCTGGATTTTTTTCTTTAAATCATTAAGTAAACAGGTGTGAAAAAATGCAGGTGTCTACACATGAGCCACGGTCTGCCTGTCTGTTGATGTCAGTGAAGCTTACACAGCCAAGCACCTCACCTAACAGTGGGCGTGTCCTCACCAGCCCATGAAATCACACCTTTGCACCACTGGTTGTAAGGAGCTGATGTTCATTCAGTTGTTTACTCATAAATCTCTGCTGCCCTCTCAACAGTACTACGGCATCCTGCAAAACCAGCCCTGGCAGCTGCACTAGTATCTCCCAGATTTGCACCGCATCCAGACCAGCCCTGGGTGGATGTCCCAGACAACACCCCAAGCTGCACCATGCACCTGAGAGTATAGAACAGAGAACACAGCCCTAAATGCACTCAGAGTTTAGCAGCAGTGCAGAGGCCCAGCTCTCCTATAGACCCAGCATTTGAGGGCTGTAACCTTAAACAGCATTCTGCAGCTGATGAACTGAGGGAGAGCAATTGGTTCTTCTTCCTTGAACAGTACCTTCAAAAAGAATACAGCAAAATACAGAAAAAACCTCCCCTAGAAATCATCTAGTTCATTTTTCTGTGCAGGAATTGTTCTCTTTACCACTATCCCTACTTCATACTGCTTTAAGCAACACCTAATTAATGAAATAGGAAAAAAACCAAAAACAACCCAAGAAGATGGATCAGATTCAGTTGCACATCACATCCCCATGATTCCAGGTGGGGAGAAAGGGCCAAGATTAAGACACAGTTCTCTTGCATCACAACTTTAGCATCGTTTAGCAAATGCAACCCCTTTTACATGAGATTACAACCATGGAAAAGGCTTTTTATTGTGCAAGGTGCACTTCCACACTGCCATCTTGTGTCAATAACCAGGTTTGCTGAACTTGAGAGCCCAACATGCTCCAAATATTTCAGCAAGGATTGAAACAGAGAAATACATTCGTAAAGTGAGTTGCTCTTCCTGTTCCCCTCCAAGGGAAGGAGGGGATGAAGGAATTT
This sequence comes from Oreocharis arfaki, assembly GCA_013398015.1. Lineage (NCBI taxonomy): Eukaryota > Metazoa > Chordata > Aves > Passeriformes > Paramythiidae > Oreocharis > Oreocharis arfaki. The sequence continues at coordinate 8,004 of VZRR01004929.1, forward strand.
TTGTTGCTCACATCTGCCAATGTGAATTAGCAGATGCAGATTTGAAGGAGCCTTGTTTAAACCAGGACTTTAACAAGTATGGAAACTCAGCTTCAACTGTTGAAGAGTTTCAGCTTCAGCTCTTTGAGGCCCACTAAATTCAAAATCCCACTCATTTGTGCACAAGCAAGCTAATGAAATAACTTAGTCTTTTTGCAGACATTTTGTGGGAAAATGAAATTGGAAGCCACATGGAAGTACTTGACACCATTTAGGAAAAGGCAGCCTGGCTCAGAGCACACCACTCCAGGCTACAGGAAATGACTCTGGCAGCATTGCAGACCACAGGTTGCTGAATTCTCTCTTTCTGTTTTTCACCACCAGCTAATTTCCATGTCCAAGTGATTCCCTTGGACAGGGACACATGACTGGGCTCAAGATGCAAAAGACAGTACTGCCATCCCTAACTTTTCTCATAGTTTTGCTGCATAACACAGTGCTGGGAGAGGGGGAGTCGTGGATAGGTTAAGATAAATTCATTGGTTAGAGGCTGAGAAACTTTGACTTGTGATAAAAAAAAAAAAAGTGTCTCTCAGTGTATTTCAGGGCTGGTAGTGAAGACCATAGGTATCTGGAATTTGAGGGGACAGTGGTTCATTGGTTCATTATTGTAGATTACAATAAAAGAAGTCTGAAAACTACCATGTAGAGGGGCATCCATACCATCTCCATCAGGTATGTGCCTTAACAGAGAACCAGATCTGCACATCACCTAAATCGGATTCCTATTCTGAATCACTCTCAGGGAAGTAAGCTTCTTCCATAAGCAGCAGAGAGGGCTCCAGAGTGCTGTGCAAGCAAGCAGTGTGACTATCCCTCAATGGTTTGTACTTGAGGACTAGGGTCTTCATATGCCAGTGCTCTCATCTGTGGTCTACCATGTCATTACTTACCACAACAGTAAAAACCAAATTAAATATCTTTACCAGTCTTTAATTGAATACCAAAACACAAGGCCATGTTTGGTTGATGAGGCATTTTAGATTTTTATGATAATTTTTAAAGCAAAAATTAAAACCAATGTTTGGCACTTTGTAATTCAGCAAGCAGCATTCAGTTACAAGCAGGAGAAATTAAAGGAGTAGAGGTGACGTTCTCCCACTATGCCAAAACAGCACGATCTTCCCTTGTTGCCCCCAGCTATCACAGCCACATTCTCTCTTCCCAATCTGTGAGCTCTCCTACCCACACCCTCCCCCCCCCCAATCCCCTGAGCGCAAGGAGCACCCTAAGCTGCTTGGGCAGCCTCACTGCAGCTCTTCATGGCGAATAATACCAGCTCACGCTCAAGAGCCCACCTACACCTCCCAGCTTCCTCTTCCTCAGTGTTATCCAGAAAATGCTCCCCCAAATTCCTCTGATTCACAGCCTGTGTTTTTTCACTGCTTCCAAGGATATGGACATGGGAGGGTACATAACTGGGCATGAAAGGATTTGGGGAAGCCACTGACCAAAATGATTTGGAAGCCACTACTGAGATATAGTGCACATTCCAGCTGTGTTTCCAAGAAGAGCAGAACCTAACCCAAAAATATTTTCAGCACTTTATTTCTAGCAACAGCAGAGAAACTTTGAGGAATGTCCACCTCTTTCAATTTTTTTCCGGAGATGAGCACCTAGTCTCACCACTGGTACTGAATGCTCAAGGGAAAGAGCATGAGGAGCCTGATGAAAAAGCTGTACACAGACTTTGACATTGACTACAGAGGAAGAGAGAAAAGGAAGAACTATTGTTCTTGCATATATTTAGGTGAACAACTTAATCCTGTCAGAACAAACATTTTTCCCAAGATGAAATTAAAACAATTTTATATTTGCACACATTACCTTAGATATGTTTAGCTGAACAGAAAGGACAAAAACTTCTAATAAATGCAACATCAGATTTTTTATTTACAAATATATGGTAATTCAACAACCATTCTCCACTCAGTTTGCAGAGGAAAGAGTGATAGTTACATTTCCAAATGGGAAAAGAAAACTCTCTCCTCTAAATGGATTCCACAGAATGTTATGCCAACACCACTGAGAAAACAGATTATTCTTTGTATTTAAGTTTCAAAAAAGCATGTAATTTTAGAAACCAGCATATGGAAAGCAAACACATTTGTGTGCATTTAAATGCAGCTTCATATTAACCTAGAGAATTCACTTTCAGTATATGTCAAAAATAAAGACAGCAATTGCAAATATATATTTATATTAGCTATTTCTCTAACACTCATTTCAGGAGCTTAGAACAAAATACCCTCTTCATATACCATTGGAAAGTCAACTAGTTGATTATAAGCCTCAAAAATATTTTGAAGTTATTACTGAAAATATACTTATTCTCTCTTGTGCTCTCAGTACTTGAAGCTGAAAATGTGAAAGCGTTTTTCCCAGCTATTTCCTTACTGCAATTACTTTCTTATAAATAAAAATAGTTATATGAAGAATACAAGGTATTGCTATGAAGACTAGACAAGCAAGAGTTACTCTTAGAAAAAAACCACACATACACACAATATATATATTTATTGATCTACATCAGCAGCAATCACCTCTTCTTGTATCTGCAACAGTGGCTTCATATTTTCATTTGCTTCACATGGAGGTTGGTTGTCCAGCTGTTAGGGAGAGAGAAAAGAAACTTGGAGTCTAGTTATCGAAGAATCTTTGTGACAACAATTAATATTTTTAAGTTTAAAACAGTTAGAAAATGGTATTTCCAACACTTATTGAAAATGGGAACATACACATTCTGAATCGAGCAATCCAAATTTGATGAACAATACAAATTTGAGTTGAATCCAATTATAGCACTGCAAGTATTTCAGGCCAAGTAATATTCCACAGAACATGCACCTTACCATATTCTTAAGAATTATTTTTAGTATCAGGACAAAGTGACAGCTTTTCTAAATTTACCCTTCAATAATGAAATTAAAATTTGCTAAATAACTGTAACAATATAAAGAACTTTTTTTTTATCCTCTCCCTGTATATTTTTGTAGGTATCTGCCAATACAGCAGTGTTTCACTAGAACATTCCAAGTTTAAACCACAGACTTAACACCAAAATGTGCAAAAATATCACACCATAAAATTGCACAGTGAATATTAAGAACTCTATGGTTCATCAAACCTTTTAGCCAACATGTTCACATTCCAAACTAAAAAATAATTAGCCAGGTTGATGCCAAATGCCAACTGCAAAAACTAGTAATCTGCATCACAGGCCAGTGCTGTGCTGCCAATACATTTTCACTGCAGTAATTGCATAGCTGGTTTTCGTACTATTCAAATAGCTGATTTCAATTACTAATCACTAATTTGAATACTTTGTTCTGTACCTACAAGTTCTTACAATTCCTGATTTTACTTGTATCTCATACAATTATGTTTTGAGGTGCCCACTGGCCCAAGTAGATGCAGTCTGAAGGGAAGGGAATAGAAACGTTTCCTCACAGATCAGCTCTGCTTCTGAAAGGCACTGCTGTGATTTTATGGGCTGTAACGTCAAAGAGAGACTAAATAGCAATTCATCCATAACAAAATGACTTATCCAACTCATCCAGCAATATATCCCCCCCAAAAGAAAAGGCAGAGATAAAAATAACATGAGCAAGCTCCAGAGTGAATCTCTCGCACATTTGGGTGCTTCAAATAGGAACACAGTCACTTCAGTGTAGTCTTGTCATCAACAAGGAGATACATTCTCCAAACATTAACTTAGATGTGGTGGGACCCAGTGTCCTGGATCACCTCCAGATGGAAGGGAGCAATTCTCTTCCTCCTTCCACTGATCACAGTGGCATCCTTGCGCTTAACATCAGCCTCTGTGAATGCGCTGTCACTCTTACGAGCTGTTGTGCTTTCTGGTTTTAGCTAAGGTACCATGTAATCATTTCTGTGACTTCTCTTCATGGAAGTCAAAAAGAGCCTGCAAACAGCAACAGCATCAGATGCAGAGCAGATTCTCTTTTCCTGAGCTAGGTTTGACAGCCAGCAGCTGCCCAGTTCCTGCTCAAACGCTGTAGCATGAATATCCTCTTCCCTTCACTGCCTTCCGATCCATTGTGAGAGAAATGTGCCCGGCTCATAAAGAAACACGGACATTTTTCCTAGGAAGTAATTCAGAAATGATTTCCCTTCCCTGATTTTTATCTTCCTAGAGAATTCCATATTTGCTATATAAAAAAAAGAGCTGTATAAAACTCCTGACACTTATCAAATTTGGAGGTTGTCTACCATCATCTATGACAGCAGGAAAAAAAGACCTAAATACCACTATACAAAGCCTTAACATCATGCTCCAGTAAATCAGAATTCTGCAAACCATAAGAAGGAAAAAAATTATACTGCACCTTTTAATTAAGATCTGTAAGTAAATCAATTCCTCCTGAACTTGTACCTAAATGAATAACCAATTACAGACCTATAATTCCAATAATAATAGCATCGCAAAAAGAAACCAGCATTTGTGCCATCTGCACAAGATAAACTAATTGCTTTCCAGGTATGTATTAGGACTGAATTAAATACACATTTCAGCTTATTTTTAAAGAAAATGTAGACACTTTTTCAAAACGCTTCTCTTATCAAGACAAGCCTGTTTAGCACCTGACAGCTCCTTGACACCACTTTCTCAGATCTACGAAGGAAGGAAGATGGCTATGCCATGTTGTCTGCTTGAAACTGTGTAATAACAAGTTGGTAAAATCAGCTATCAGCAAGTTAGAAGTTAGGAATGACTACCCTACAAAAGACAGAAACTGGCAATCAAACCTTGCTGAACCTATTCACTAACTTAAAGCTAAACATGAAAGCTATGAAGTGGCTCAGCTGTGCAAACACTTGAGGTTGTACAGCACAGAGAAGAACTACAATCATGCACACTGCAGTTGGATTGCCTTACTTTTAAATCTGATATAGCAGTCGTTGCAGAAGAGTTTGTTGTTTCGGATCCTGACTTCAGCTCCAGAGCGGGATCCACCAAGGTCGCATCCACAGGCAACACACTGTATCACACATGAATAATTAGCAACTCCTTCCAAAATACTAAGAAACAAAAATGCTGTTCAAAAGCAGCTCAGATTAAGCTCAACAAAGCTTGAACCATAACCCCACAATCACTAGAAGCAAATGTACAATGATTAGTAGATCAAAATGCAACCAACCCTGACAAAGTATTTTAAGGCGACGACTGGACAATGAATAGCAGAGATACACCAAGTAAGCAAACATAAAGCAGACAGTTTTTAAAGATTAGTTCATTAAGTCTAATTTGAACTTTGGTTTCTCTGAAAACTAGCACTGGTTTGGCACAAAAAAAAATTGTTCTTTAGACGGCAACAGGAATTTTGGCACAGAACACCTGGGTGTGCTACTTGCAGATTTCCATGTGACACTACACGCTGCTGGTGTCCTCAGTCCCTTGCCACTCGAACCAGCAAATATTCAGGCACTCCCAATTTCCTGGGTTTGCATCATTGAAACAAGTTCTGATTTGGAGAGATGGGGCTGCTTTAATTTTTCTTGCATAAACACATAAGGGTCTTGGCCGCTGCCATGCTAACACTAAACTATTTAGCTATGGTGGCTAAACATGTACTTGCTGTGAATATGAACCACATCTGGAAGGAATGTAATCCAAAACATAATACTCCCCTTACCGAATTTACGAAGGACAGATAGTTTCCCTGCTTAAACAAGTAATGAATCTTTTGGATGGCACTCGGTTCAACAGCTCATTAATTTTCAGAAATTTGAAAAACAGAAACTTGGCATTTTCTGTGTAGAAAGGTAGATTGTCTCACACAGAATACATGTCCTGCAAAAAAGGGAACAGCAACTGATCACTGTGGATTAGTCCTGTCCTGTCCCTCCTGCTCAGGTAGGCAGGACCAGGAAGAGCTCGGAGTCAATCCCTAGTAATACTCTAGGTGATGCACTTGAGCTGGGCACAGAAGCCAAGCATTCTGAACTAGGCACAAATCTCTTTCTGGAAGTCAGGGAAGAAGCAGGATCCAACAGCGCCTCCAAGTCAGTCTAATTCCTCATCTAGTCCAAGGGCAGGGGAACAGGACTGCTTTGCTGTCTTTTGCAGGCAGAAATTTATTCTTTCAGCTCTGAAAATGCCCCAAGCTGATGGAAATCATGTAAGTAGGTCTAGGTCTCAGTGCTGGGCATGAGCTAGTACACTTAGTTTCTGACCAGGGCTGAGAAGCACTAAACACATATTTTGGTTTTGTTCTGGGTTTTATCCTGCCATGTTGAACTCTTCCAGCATGCCTTTACTTGGAGAGCACCACATGAACACTGTCTGCTAAGGCTAGCTTAGAAAGGATGGGTCATCTTAAATGATTTAATTGGTCCAGGCTGAGATATTTTATTTTTTTTTTGAGGAGCTGCTTTCTCTGGGAGAAGTGGTTCAGCATTTTCCGATATTTTGCCACCTATTCGCAAAGGAAATCTTTGATCTCACAGTCAATGTGCACATCTTACTTATCAAAGTCCTACTTGTTAGCTCTGGAATTTAAGAAACATTTCTAGAGTCGAGTGCTAAATGTCTACAAATGGGACTGGCTCATGGAAATATGCATGCACCACGCTGTCAAGAGTAGAAGGCAAAGCAGGTGATTAGTAAGAACCCCTGTGAGCATAACACTGAGTAGCCATGCGTGCTCCTGATTAGTTCCTGTTCCTTCACGGTGTGACTCCCGGCTCTCACCTTAAAGCAATGTAAATGATAACAAAGACCAAGAGACTCAATGATCATGGCTGCTCCTTTGCCCAGAATGTTATTACAGTATGAACAGATTTTCTTCCCACTGACTGACCTAAATATAGAATGAAAAACCTTAAAACCAGCTTTAAAATGTTTAAAAGATAAAGAAGGGTTATCAAATAATTTTTGAGATTACAAATTTAAAAAACATGGGTAAAAACTGGACTATTGGGCTGCTTAGGGAAAATAAATTAAAAATTATTATTATTTAAAGTAGATCTGAAAGCTAGGGAAAGCTGAAGTGTTATAATTTAGATCAAATTTCATAGGAACAAGTTAAGAAAGTCTGTCACATTCTTGGTACATATTTCATTGTATAAAATACCTTCTACAAATAAAAAGTAGAACTGTTAAGTTTGGAGAGTAAGAACACAAGTTTTGTGCTCCTGCCTTCTTAGTTGTGGGGAACTATCCAGAAGGCTAAGTTTTAGCAAGCACCCCTTCCAAGTCTCACCATCTGCACCTTGTTAGATAAAAGAAGGCTAGTCCTGGACATGAAATATTATGTTAACTCTTTGAATGTAAGCCATACAAAGGTCAGTTTCCACAGATCTACCAAGGTGTTAGCAAGTGGAAGTGAGAACAAGATAAGCAAATATGGTTAAGAAGGTAATTTTCTTACATCATAAAGAATGCAAAAGACTAGCTTAAAAAAAAAAAAAAAAAAAAGGTCAATTTATCACTTAGTGCCTGAGAGTGTAAGAGCTAGTGAAGTAGTGCTCACTGTTGTTATATACAACACATGTAATTTTGTGTGGGATGATTCTCTGGAGTACTATCCCAAGGTATTTTCAAAACGTTTCAAGTACATAAAACAGCAGAGTTATCTACCCTACCACAGCTGAATTCCGTTTTTGTTTCAAAATATGTTGCAATTCTTGCTTTCTCCTCCTAGATTAAAATCAACATCCTACTCTGTAATTCTCCAGGGTCATGGGTTATGAGCATTCCTGAGTGCTCCTCAAGATGATATTGACCAAATGCCAGGAAGTGGGGAGGAGAGACCAAGATGAGGGTCATAAAGTGTGGGTTTCAGGAATCTTTTGTTAAAACAAACCAAGGAACATAAATGTCAGAAATGCCATCTGGAATAAGCTTTTGGTAACCAACACACAGCTCGGATCCTGCAGATTGATTATTCAAGTTCCTTTGTTTTTTTAACCAATGTCAAGCAGTGCTGACAAACCTGGGGAATTTTCTGAGTGGCTGGAGTAGGGAGGTAATACCAGCCCGTACTTCCACAGTCTCCTCCAGCCTGAAAACTCCGGGTACTTGTTATCAATATTATGGGCAAGAGCACTGCCGTAAGCCCAGCATATACACAAAATCTGCTCTTTAGTGCTGGCCCAACACTTGTAGCTTCCTGGAAAATGAGCACCCACTCACCTGCTGCGTGTCTGGGATCCTGACTGGGAAGCAGAGAGGGGAGACTGAGCCCGGGGAGCTGTCTGGGACATGGAGGGGACTCTCGCAGAGGTGGCCACAGGAGGTGCTTTGCTGGAGGAAGGAGTGCACATGTAGGCTCGGTTCGAAGTGGACACCGGGCGACTAAAATCTTGACTAGAAGATAGAGATGAAGAGGATGCAGACTGGTTCAGCCATGAGTGGTGCCTCCACGAGCTCATTCTTGGAGAATCAAGATTGTCCAAGGACTCCCCTCTGTAACAGATATACAAGCACCTCAAATGTAAATGGCAGTACGGATGGAGCAACAGAGCTATAAGCTGAATTTTTTAAGAGAAAGCCATTATCCTTCAATTTTTAATATTTTCTAGGATTAATATGTTTGTTTGATCACGCTGAGCAATAATCCTTCATGTACTGATTTAAAATGTATGAATAGCAAATTATCTTTTGTGTCCAGCTGTAGTTCTCATGGGAAAAAGCAGGCAAGGCAAAAGAGGTGGCACTTGACAACTACCTAATAAAAGCAAAACACTTCACTGCAGCCTTATCAGGGTGAACTGTATCAAAATCCACAGCACAGCAACAGACCTCAGATACCACATTTGTTTATGTTTTCTCCAAGGGATACCAGATCGAAAATAACAATCCACCCAGACTGGATAGCATCACCCAGGTATACAAGGTGTTGGCCCAATAACCAAACACTCTCCTGACTGATAACTCAGCTGTTCTCTAAGTGACAAATCCAACATTCATACACTGAATAACGCAAAAATAAACTATCCGAACTTTCTGACATACTTCTATGTTGAAAAAGGTGTACTCTTTAGCTATAATAATTCATTTCCAAACCAGGTTGCCATGCTGAAATTCTTAAACACATCTGTCAATGACAAGGCACACTATTACTTCCACTGCTGCTGTACCAATCGGGAAATAAGCAGTTGAGTTATTTAAAGGTCACATCCACATTCCTTATTTGCAAAATAACCTATTTAATCCCAGCTGTAAAACAGCTACTTTCTTCTATCTATGCTACTACACAGTTTACCTTACAGCATTTCACAGACTCAATTTGCTTCTATGCTCTGTAATACAAGCTGAAGTTCCGAATAACCAAACAAAAATATTTGATGAGAGACAAAGTTAATTTTTAATGTGATTCCTACCTCCTCATACTACTGCTGTACAGACTAACAGGCTCCTTATGTATACTGGAACTGCGCTGCCTAATCCAGCTGCTGTCCGTGTGCAGAGATGTTTTCTTTCTCATTTCCTGAAGGATTTGCTGTCTCTCCAACTCTGCTGCAGACAGGTTTTGCTCCTTCTGAGACTTCTTCTGCGATTCACTCGTGTTCCAGGACCTCTCTGAATACTTGCTCTGGGTACCTGTGCAGACAACATGTGCAAACATCAGACACCTCAAGACACCTCAAGGCACAAAAGCAGTTATTTTCCTGTCAGCACTCTGGCTGTAATTTCAAGAGCTGTTGTTCATCACTCCATTCACAAGTTATTCCAGTTCTCTTTTACAGCCATCAATACATCATTACTAAAATTTTTTTGTTTGTATTTCCATTAATGTAGCCTTTTATATAATGCTTAATTTAAATACATTTTCCTTCACTTCCTAATTATATGCATAGACGTTTGTGTCTCTCTTTTTAAAAGGGCATGACCTCTTTTAGTGCCATAATTTGGACTCTTCCTCCAATACAAACTGAATCGTGTGAAATACATGGTTAAATAATGGGATACCATCTTTCTCTTTAAGTGTTCATACTGTCTTCTTCTGTAAGTTGTCTCTGTTTACAAGAATTTCTTTCTTTCTTCAAGGCACTAAACACACTGCTTTATATTGCCTTATATAGATACAAAGGGGAGAGGGAAATCTTTCCATTAATTTCTCTGTTATTTGGATTATGTGTTAACTATTGAGTTGCAATGAAATCTATTGTATAGATGGTCTTCGAAAATTTGGAAGAGGAAACAAATAAGCAACCTTTCTCCAACAGCTGTTGACATACTGGAAGGCAACAATTTTTTATTTCCTAGATCTAATACCTATTCTTTACAGTAAAAATAATTAGGAAAATTACTCAGCAATAAGTCATTCAACTGAAATTTCAATCCTTTTAAATGCTGCTCTGTCTATATATTTGCTCTTGGATTTATTGCTATAGATTATCATTATAAAATAGTGTGGACATTTACTTTCTCTTTAGCTTCAATGACAATGCTTTAATGTATGAAAGCAACATTTTTAATCTGCAATATATCCCCTAATACATCTATGTTTCTTTGATTGCTTGTGATAACTTTTTTTAACCATGTTTTAGACATAAAAGTAGCTTGCAGGCATTTTTTACTGTAATATATTTATAAAATTGGTTTCTCTGCTTTGCACATATTCCTCTAATATATCCAAAGCCATACAACTGAACTGGAGTCCAGGACACAAGCCATTGTGACATATCAAGAGCTCTTGCTCATAATTTCTTGCTCTGTTATTACTACACGAACTGAATTTAAGAAGACAAAAAGTTGTATTAAATACATTCAGCATCTTGGTATGTGCAGCTTTTTTTTGTTGACAGAGCCAATGTATCAAAACCACATATGCCTTCAATGATATAACTGCATGATTGATTTACATGAAATCACATGTAAATATCAGCCATTTAAATTTAGGCATCTAAGAGCCATTTGTAATCACTGCTACCAACGTCTTCAAGAGGACAGTTAATCATATGTGTCCTCGGCTTTTTTGTTGACTGTAAGATTTTCCTCTTGTTGAAAGTTCATTAAATTTAGGCATAGTATGAATGCAGCTATCAAAAAGCACTCTGAAAATTAATTTTCTTAGCATGACTATATGTACACCTCTTATATTTTTTCTCCTACTCTCCCCTCTCCCTGCCCAAAAAAAAATTAAATATAATGGAAATGATACAGTACTCACCATTTCTGATTGTGTTGAATTCATTCAGTTCTGTAGTGGACTTTGACTTATTCCTAAGGATATAAAAACATTCATTTCTCTATTTTAATTACAAGACCTCATTACAGACAAAGCTCTTATCCTTGCAGATGATAGAACCACAGTCCTTTTTTTTCACCATCCCTCCCATCAACAACTTATGCTTTACTTAAAACAAGAGGCAAAAAATACCTAAAGACCAAGAGGATACTAAACGAAAAAAAGGTCAATATGTCAATATTTAGATGTCAATAGATAAACACCAATTAAAAGTTAAAATATTGTACTGAAAGTTGTCAGTGCTTCAGGTATAAGGAACTGATCATTGTACTTGCTTCAACAAAAACATGTAAAAAACCAAGTCCTTCCTGTGGAAGTTCTGTGAAGGCTACAGTCAGAAAAAGGAGTGAGAACTCTCAGAGCAGATTTGCAATTTATTTGGCTTCATGAGAAACTTAAACACTTCAGCACTGTTACTGAAGCATAAGCAAAACACCTCCTCAAACACTGCATGCAGATTGTTTTTGGAAAAAATGATTGTTGACTGATTATACCTAGCAGCATAATTTTTTAATGAGCTTTAGCCAGGAAATGTCATTCAACAAATGTCATACACAGGAAGACAAATGGCAAAAGGTTGGTTTTCTGACAGTACATAGTGAGCACTTCACCAACACCTCTGTGCTGTACCATTAGTCTCAAGTAGTGCAGCCAATTTTTTAGTTTAAAATAACTCACAGAGGAACAGAAATCCTTTGGTCATAACTCAAAGCTGTTACATTAAAGTGTTTACATGTACAGCATTGGCTGCATAGCCACATTTTGAGGGAGTCTTGTCCTTTATCTGTAGATAAATGAAGCATAAACTACATTACATCTTGCTTCCTCAAGTTCTTACTGTCTGTCCTGTAGTGAGGACCCATTTTATTACCTATTTAAGAAGATGCAACAGGTTCATAGCTGCTTGTAATGAAGAAAAAAAGCAGTGTCCTCCTCACACATATATCCAAGATGTAAATATTTAGTGCATGCCCCTTCTGAAGTTAGATTTAGATCTTCCATTAGTAACAGATCCATTAATTGTACCTTTTAATTTTTGGAGTTCCTCTTTATATAAGAAACGTATGCTCACTCCAACTATGAGAAGTGATCAAATACACCACAGAAGTCATCCAAAACTTTAATATGTTTTGCAATCCAAAACAAAGGCTTGATTTGTAAAGTAAGAGATTGTAACTTAAAAATAACTTGTGTAAACTACAAGGGCAACTATCTCCCTGATAAATATGCTGCTGCTGCCTCTTGCTTCCCTTCTTGTTTACCCTCTCAAGTTACACAACCCTACCTAGGATGACTGCACCTTAGTTTGTAGAGCGCGCTATGACACAACCACAATAGCATCTGAACTTGTTTTCCAGCCAGGTATGTCTAGTACCACCCACATCAGTTTTGTTTCTCCCAGTAGAATCCCACTGACTAACTGTTGCTTACAACACAGCGTATAATTTGACAAAAGTTTGGCTGCTTGTTTTTTCAATAGGAAAACATGCCATAAAAACTGCAAAACACAGCAGCAATCCAAAGGATACATATTTAGCTGGTATGACTAAAGTTTATTAGAATTTTAAGTGTTTTCTAACACAGAAATGGTGATGTTGAGATTCAATATCACACGTACCTGTCAGCAAGTGACTGGCCAGGTTGCTCCTCAATGGTTTTAGAAACTTCATAACGCTCATAATGCCTATTAGAAAAAAGGATATGCTGTGTTCATATACAGAAAAAGACGTACATAGATATAAATAGTTCCTAAGGGAAATACTCAAAATAGCTCCTTAAGAGAGAAAAACCAGTTTAAATTAAACCCCCCAAATAGTTAAAGTCCTAAGGAATCTTAATTTAACAGTCAGAAATATAACTGATAAAAGAAGGCAGAAAAAGAAAAGTTGTCAGAAAAACTGCCAGAAATGACATTTTTGGGACATAACAAGGACTCTAAACATAAGCATGGCAGAATGGTTATGGCTGAAGATGTTTCAACTATGTATTGATTCAATTTCTTATTACCTGTCAATGAGAGGATGGCCAGCTCGATCCTCTATTGTTTTAGATACTTCATAGCGCTCATAATGTCTAGAAGTGAAATAAAGATAAAACACATCTTAAAAAAAATTCTAGAAATTGAGCAAACAGTAAGTATACACAGAGCAAACTGAGAAAGTTCAGATGTGTTGAAAGAATCCCAAAGACTGAGGTGCCACAAAAATTAAAAGCATCAGTATACGACAGTGATTATCTCATCCATTTCAAAGCCAGGAGGAAAGTTTTGTCCAGCACAGCAGTTCTCTAAAAATTCCATTTTTATTCTAGAAGATTGTACAGGTGCAGTTTATGAACTCATGAAGTTCCACAGCCAGCGCTCTTCAGCTGCCTGTCCCCTCCCTCAATGCACTTTGCAGCAAGCATCATGCCTTTGCAGGCACTAATATAACATTTCAGATTTCAAGTCCTATCTTTGGATATGATCTTATAGCAAATATTTAACACCAGATATTTTAAAGCCCAGTTTCACTGAACTTGCTCCTTTACTATTAAGCAAAACCACCCATGTTTAGCAAAACACATCCTTTGGCAGCAACCTCAGAAGCAATGAAATCCCCATGGACTAAAGAATGTACCAAGGATTTAGATATGCAGATATTACAGCAGCTTAATAAGTTACCACACAAAGTCCTATTATCTTGCAACTGGGACAAGCTAAAACTGTAAAGTTACCCTGGCTCTGCTGCCAAGAAGAACCTGTTCAGCCATTGTAGCATTGTATCTCTGCTTTGCTTGGCAGGCATATCAAGCAGCTGTCATTTAGATTGAGCTAAAGAAACTCTGGGTCTTACAACCTCCTCTGCAAATAAATGAAGTTTTTAAAATCATATTATCTTCTCCTAAGACTTAGCTTGTGTTATCTTCAGTCATCTCTTATAACTTACATAAGAAAAGGAGAAAAACCTCAAAAGAAACCACAAGTCATACACGAGGCAGTAAGGTAAATGCAGACAAAATAAGGAAAAGTTACTGGTTTAATCTCCTGTAGAGGAGATTCAGACAGATTAAACTCCTGTAACAGTAGTCTGAAAACTTCCGGGCAAGAACACAAACTTGCGAACTAATAAGAGGGGACTTGTTTGTTTGTTTTTTAAATTAAGCAGCTGAAGAAGGTAATGGAGATAAAAAATATATCTGCAGTGGATATTTCTAACAGGCTATGATATGGAAGCCAGTAGCTGTTCACTCATATACCATGATATCCCTCATTGAAAAATTAACCCAGTAGTTAAATTGCAATTAAGCTTTATTGTTACACTGTTGAATAAAAATGAGAGAGAAATCTGGAAAAAATCAGCCACGCATTTATTGGAAAAGTGTTAACTTGCTATTTCTTCTGGAAGCCCTGTATGTTGTTGAGTCACTGGCTCTCAATTTACAGGCTTGTGCACAATTCTTACAAAATCTTCTCATTAAGTGTTTCAGATAATCTTTCATTTGGCTATAATTACTGTATTGACATCCCATTAAAAAAAAAAAAAAGCTGAAGTAGGGTAATACAGCACTTTTTTCTTGGGGAAGGACTTTGTGTTATGCCTGATCCTTCTGTCTTTTGAAAGAAAGACTATCACATGGTATTGTGCACCTACTGATAGCAGCATGAATCTTACACAAACATCCTTATATTCTCAGGACAGACACACTGCTGTTAGAAATGGATTTGAATTTGCAGAAGGAAGAGAAGGTACATCCTATCACAAGTGCACACCTTTGGTACTGAGGCACCTCCACTGACACCTCCCTCTGCCTTTCTGCCTGCTGCCTCTGCTCCTCCATCTCTGCCTGCCGCCTCTGCTCCTCAGCGTATTGCTGCTCCCTCTCTTTACGCTGTCTCTCGAGCTCCAGCTCTTGTTCCCGTTCTTGCTCAAAATGCCGGGTTGCTTCTTCCTGGATCCTCTGTTCCTCCTGAAGCCTCCTCCTTCTTTCTTCCTCATGCAGTAAGCTCGCTGCCAGCTCGTTTCCTCCATCTCCTTCTGGCTCCTCAGCAGTATTTGCTTCAGAGCTTGCTCTCCAGCTGGACACAGGTGGAGCCTGAGAAGTGATGGATGTTGTATTTAGGGTTAGAACAGTCTGCTCCTGTAGCAAAGAAAAAAATCATGGTTTTAGGGAAGGGACCTGTTTTTTAACTAGACTGCCCACTCAGAAAAGTGAATGTATTCTCTAAAGTAAGAGTGTATAAAAACCATCCCCAGAACTTCCAGTGCAAGATGCAGGGCACAGTTTCGTTTCACATTCTCCTAACTCAAGAGCTTCATTCCACACACCAGCCTTAGCAAGCGCCACAGGCAGCGTGGCCACAACTATGTGAAACATTCTGCTTTCTAAAGTATCACTTACATGTCAAGCCATCCCTTCCCCGCTTAAATACCCATGGAAAACAAACCCTTCCATGATACCCAGCATTTCTCCCGACTGTTTTGACTTAGAAACCCGAGACCTACTTAAGAGTGTACAAACAAAGATATACAGTGCAACCTATATCAGACCAATGAATTTCACATGAATCCTCATGTGAAGGAATCTCCCACTCTCTTCCATTCTCCTACCATTTCAAAGTCAAGCCTGAGACCTACCACTCTATGATTCCTCTCTCAAAGATGAGGAAAGGCCTTTCAGTGGTCAAAAAATGTTTTAGTTGCAGGGAAAAAATAATGTTTCTAGGGCCATCAAAACCTCTGACAGAAAAAATATGAAATGGTTTACAGTCTTGGACAACTAAGTCCTCTAACAGCTCAAAAAACTTTCTTATTAAAGTCCTAAGCTTTAAATTATGGTCTGCTTATTCATGACAGTGTAAACACAACTGATCTAGCTTGGATGCTGAAGAAGCACTCAGCAGTAAAGAAGAGATACCTCAGACAGTTCCCATACCGGGGGAAAAACTCATTTATCTTCCCATGAACAGCAGCCACAAAAGTCAGCATCTACAGAAACTACACATATTCAGTGTTTTAAAATACATGATTGGAAATCTGAAGCTGATTTGGTATGTAAATTTATCAGATGAACTGTCTGCCAGTAACCAGCCAGACACTTATGAACATGCTTCACAATAAAGGATTGAAGAGGAATTCCAACAAGTAGCATCAGGTGGTAAATAAACAGCAAACCATTATGATCACAATAATTAGTACATGCTGTGAGTTTTTGACAACATATTTTTGGTGTTAGTTCCCCAACCAGCCCATAAGGAAGAGTGACAAATTCAACATCTCTCAAAATATACCACCTACTCTTTCCATCCCATTTTCGCAATCTCTTTCTACCAAGTAATGGACAACAATTTATTCTCCAAAATGAGAAGGTAAATTACATAAAAAACCTAATTATTTGCCTGCTTGCATGAACCTAGTATAATGGAAAAAAAGCCTTCATGAAACTAGTCAGGGAAGCTTTACTCACAGCCTACCTCATCAAAATACTTGGAGCTCTCTTTTTCTGCTTCTTGCTTAGCTCGTAGCCATTCTTCCCTCAGTTTCTCTTGCTCTCGTTGGTATTTCTCCTGTTAGGTTAGATTGAAATTAAACATGCAAATAAGAAACATGATTTTTTAAAAATTTTCATTAAAATGTACTACTGGAATTTAATGTGCTTTTTAACAGACCAAACAGACCAGAAAAAAAACATCCCTGAGCTCCACTATAACATTAGGTCTGCCCCAAATGAAATCCTGGCTCAAATACAATCCAAAGGAGTTCTGCAATTGATTTTTGAGAATCCAGGCTTATTACACACAAAGTCTCACAACAACCAACCTCATATCTATAATAGACTCTGTCCTCCAGTTTAGTTAGCGTTTGAACACAAAAACCAGCTATCTAAGGTATTTCTGGAAAAACAGAGTGGTTGTATTTAACTTGGAAGTAGGCACATTAATATGGTAAATATAAAGAGATCACTAAGTGAAATAGTAAGCAAGAACTCTCATTCTTTTGAAATGTTACCTAAACAAAAACCAGTTTCTGGACCTTGAAATTTATCTTATGACTAGATCTGGTATGAAATCAATATACTGTCTAAAAGCATTGCTCAAAACACATGGTAAATGTTTTGGTGGTTTTGTCAGTCACCACTACTACCTTGGGAAAAGCAAAATATTTAAGGATGCCAAAAGTTTTCCTTCTAAGATTCTGGAAATACGCAAAGAAAGACTTTGCTTCATGGGTTTTTTTTGTTATTTGAGAATTCTTTACTAGGACCGTGGGGAAGAGAAAGATCATTATTACTCTGGTCAAATTTATCACTTCAAGACTAAAAAAGGAGAAACAAAGTAAAGTGATGGCAGATGGCTGAGTCTGCTCTCAAGAAAGGGGAGCCAAGGTTTGCACTCTTCAAAGCCATCTCTTCAGGTATCAAATGGAACATCCAACCCATAACAGAGACCACAGATAAGTCTGGGAAGGTACAGCTACTGCCTTGCAGAGTTTGCAAGCAACAAGGAACAACAAAAGATGAAACATTGAAAAAGCAGCTTGTACTTTGTGCTTTTACTTTGACATCACAGTATTCTGTTAACACAGCAAAAGAGGGCTTGTGCAGAGTAAATGATATTCACTGATGTCTCTCTTAGGCATCTGACTTCAGACAAAAAACTTTAATTAAATTTGCAGAGATGTGTCTTGCTGACCGTGGCTGAATGTGCTTACACTTCATCGAGCTGAGCTCTTTGCAGAGACATATGCTTGGGTTTTTTGTGCTATCCTAAGACTACAAACAACGCCCTTTTCATCTGCAACACTTCTCTCCAGCTCTAGCAACTCGTTATCACGGTGGTTTTGCATTAGCAGGTTCAGCTTTCTGACTCAGAGGTCCTGGGAACCAGCTTGATTCCAACTGATTAGCTGATTGCTAAATAACAGGATTTTAGCAAGTATCTAAGCATGGTACTTGCTGCCTCCTCTCCATATATGAATACAAGGCAGTACAGTTAATTGAAGGTAAAACTCAGGTTAGAGGCAATTTCCTTAAGGGGAAAAAAAATACAATCTCTATTCAAAGTGAGGACCCCTTAGGTCTTCACTTATCCTTTAAATTGTGCTGTCCTTAAGAACAGCCCTGTGAAGATTGAGCACTTCTGGCTGTAGTGAATACACATTGTGGGTTTGATTTTATGATGCTCACCAAAGCATTGTTCTCCTTTTTTCTGAGTAACTTCTACTGTGTGCAACTGTGCAGGCCAGAAAATGCACCTGAGAGTCTCCCCAGGCCACCAGTAAGAAGAATTGCAGAAGTCCCATGCTACTTTTCTTTCCTTGCTGCTACACACACGGGATTGATGGCCCATGATTATGAAAATTAATTATACCTGCAATAAACGGTCCTGCTCTTTTTGCCATTTTTCCTGTCGTTTTCGCTCTTCCTCTTGATCCCAAACCCGACGACTAGGAGCACTGATGGATGGGACTGGGAGCTAATATAGCACAGAAATGAAACAATTTTATCCCCTTTCCATGTAATCAACACTCTACATTTTAAAACACATATTTTAAAACGAGAAACAGAAGCCATTACCAACACTAGAGCTTTATAGTGACAAGTACATAGATCAGCCTTTTCTTCTAACGGACAGAAAACAGCCATTCCTTGACTAAGCAAACCTTAGCCAGTACTCAGAGATCTGATCAACATTTTAAAGCAGTATAAAAAGCAATAGAAAGTAGAGATCTTCTTGAAAAGACTAGGATTATACAACTAACTAGTAGTTTGCAAATAGTACTTACATCAGGCATTGCAGGCTCTGGGCCTCCTGGGAGATTTGGAAGGCAAAAAAGAGAAATCATTAGACCCATATGTAACTACTGCAAGACTTATGTAACTGTGGCAAGTCAGAGCTTCAGACTAATTTTTGCTTCCTTAGTAAGACATGCTTGCAATTTGCCCTACTGAACTTTCTCGAGGGCAGAATTTATTAGGTGCTTTCAACTAATGTGCACAATTGTTTAAGAACTTTGCATGCTTACAAGTGCCATCAGCAATTTCTTGAATTAGCAGCACATCTCCCACTGTAGCAATACAAAGGTTCTTTACTATATCTCTCCTATTATTATTGTGAAACCCAACTGTTTAGCATGACCAATACCTCAGAAAGCTGCACAAGGGTAGAGAAGCTGTTCATTTACTGGCATGAATTAAGAGCAACTGACATTCACTTCTCTGTCACAAAACCATGTATTTCTGCTTTCCAACTTTCTTTCTTCCCTACTTCCACAAGCACACTTGAATTGAGTGACCTTGTCTCTGTTCACCACAAACCTTTTACTATTTGAGGCTACCACACTTGGCCTTTACCTTAATCATCCTGTGCCAAGATGATTATTAGAGAGAGATGTGTATTATGCTAATATATTAAAAGTTGAGAAAAGGGGGAGTATCACAAATTTAACTATAATAATTTCTTTAGCAGCATCACTATTTTTGTTTGTTGGCAATGTACTTGTTACCTAGCTGTCCAAATTTAAGTTAAAAAAAAAAAATCATAAAAGAAAACAGTTGCAACAGTTTCCTGAAGTATAATCACATGAAGTTGAAAAAAGACCAAATTTAGGATACAAAAGACTCTAATGAGTCACAGGTTAGCATCCATATGCACAATTTCGTCTTCACTATCAGATCTCAACAGCCGCAACGAAAATCAGGCAATCAGCTTGATCTATTGCAGTTGTGCCAGGAGATATTAAAGGGAAGCACAGACAACACCTATTTTAACTCCCTTCTTCTCTCACCCCTGTAAACTCATGCTGAACTCCACAGGAATCTTTCATGTAATTGCAAAGTTAAAGTGTAAAAAGTTTAAAACTATCAAGCTGTACTGAATATATACTCTAGAAATACAGCCTTGTCCTCCCCGTCAAGCAAAAGTGAAATACCTCAAATATTGTTATAAAAATAATTAAAATTAAAACCAAATTTCTGCCAGCCATAAAACAAAAATCAAATAACACCACCACCACCACCACCCCAACGTCAACGAAACAACCAACAACAAAGTATCACCATATTGCAGATACAGCAGAAGTATTTAAAAACAAACAGAACCACAAACACAGATATATGCTGTGGCACTTCACATATCGCTTCTGGCAAAAAACAGAAATCATCATCACTAAAAGCAAAATCCTGGCCCCGCTCAAATCATTGGCAAAACTCAGCTGAACTTCCAGTGGGCCAGAATTTCACTCTTTCAGGCTACAGCAAAACAGCAAGGCATACATAGCCCAAAGACAGCATAAGACATACAACATTAGTGGAAGTATGTGAGCTGTGACATGCAAAATGCTGAAAAGCAACCTACAAAACCAAAATTGAGTGCCTCATTTATTGGTTGGTTTTTGGTTTTTTTTTTTAAAGCTAGCATAATAAATTCAAAATTTATATTGGTCTTCTTGGGATCTTATGACATCACCACATAGGGGAAAGCCAGCAGATGCCTTTTTACACCAATTTACATGAAAGCACAGAGCTGCAACTCAAACTGAAATCCAGAGTTAAATACTTCATCAACAGCTCTGAGATCTTCTCTAAAACTCTGCTGGAATAGTCACCATTATTCTTGTTTTGTAGGTAGTAGCAAACCTGAACAGAGAGTGCCATCCTTCTTACTTCTACCCAGTGGGAAAAAAAAAGTATGAACAACACAGAAGAGATTTAAACAGCTATAGATATAAGAGAACACGCAAAGACCCATTACCACAAAGGTAGACCCATGAATTGTAAGAATAACCTGATGACCCTGGGGAAAGAAGGGAAATTAATTATGTTGCTTCATTTTAACTGCAGAAACAACACTGAAGAGGAGGAGCACCCAGCACCAGACTTGTTAGGGAGAGTGTGCAGCAGAAACAATTTCATGGAAGTACATGAAATGTTAGCTCTTTGATTTACCTTGTTCAAAAAATTGTGACCGCCTTTTAAAGTTTTTCAAAGAAATAGGTTCAGATGCTATTTAAAAAATACAAAAAATATAGACAAGTCAATGAGGTGCCTTTTTTTTTAATGACTATAACCACTGGATAAGAAACTTCTGTTAGACCTCCCATATACTGCAACATCACTTCAGAAAAACAAAAAGCCCCTGGAACACAAAGGAAAACCTTAGGAGGTTACATCATGTACTAATTAGGGTTTCATTTTATCAGTAACAACGTCCAACTATAAAAACAGCACAAGTGTCAAACTTGGATTCAGATTCTCCCTGTCTGATTTCAGCATCCTTGACTGGGATGCCAAATCGGAATGAGGTGCCTAATCACCATTCAAGGCCACCAAAAAACATCTATAGAGGACAAGCTCTTGGGGGAATTCTTCTACGAATTGCCCTACATATTCAAGTTAAATACAATGTTCCTACTTAAGGATTACTATTCTGTTAGGAAGTATATATACCTGTTTTCTCTCACCGCTGTCAAGCAAAGCTATAACTGCTCATAGCATCATATGCAATTATTATTCATACCAGAATCATCAATATTGTTCTCCAGGAATAAAAGTAAAGTAGTAATAGTGAAAACAGGCACTACCCCCAAAACCTTACAACTGAAAGAGGCAGTTTCAGAAAGAGCAAAAAAAGTGAGTAGTCTACACTCCTCCTGGGCAGCAAAATAAACCAATACTCATACTGACTCAGTCCCCACACAATGCAGTAGCAATTACAATAAATCGTGTGTCGTCTTCTCCTTCACCCCTACCACACAGTAAATTTACAACCACTAATGCAGAGACAGAGGGGTTTGCTGCAGGTTTGTTGTCAGTTCTCAAGCTGCCTAGCACACTGTGGGAGCAAACTACACCCAGTTTGGATGCAACACTATCTCTGTGATATCTGTCTGGCTTTCAGTTCATCAAGGTCTCACTTTACCCACTGTATAACGCTTGCAGTCACTACAGGTTTAGTGTCTGTGCTTGTCACAAATCACACAATTAGCAGATGAAAAGCAACAGCGGTTTACCTCTTTGTTCATTAGAGCCAAGATCTCCTTGCATTCCGTTTATCAATTTTGTTTCTGTATCCTGAAATAAATAAATAAATAAATAAATAAATAAATAAATAAATGGCTCATTAGATTTGTGGAAGTTTATCATCAACTACGTATCTTTCCTGACAGGAACTATATATCATGAAACACTTCAGAATGCTTTTATAGAAAGATACAAAACAATCTAAAACTTCCTCAGTGTATTTTATAATAAAGCAACTGCAGGCATTTGAGGGAATCAATAACCAGCTGTGAACTGCTGTAGAAATAAAAAACATTAGTTTGCAATAAAATGCCAGAAGCCAAGATCTTCCTATTTCAGCTCCTCAGCAGGCACGTTTTTATTCACAGGTAATTTGAAAGCACATATTCTCCTGTTCTTTGGGGCTGCAACTTCCATTTAGGCTAATAATGCAGGTCAAAGTCTTCTCTGAAGAATAAACACTCTATATGTTTTAGTCAAAAAATAGTTTTTTGAATTTATCATTCACCAGTGCTTGCTCATGAATAGACAGTAGCAAGTCTTTAAAACATCTTATTTACCTTAATACATACATAGCTACATCTACATATTTCAGATGCAGGGTCCTATACTGGTACTTGTATTGCTTAAGGAACATAAGATTTACAACTTCTTTTCTCCATCCTCCCACTATGAAGAAATCACATTTTTTCTTCCTCCCCCCAAATCCCATGAACCTTCAAAAACATACTCACAGAACTTTGAAGGCTGCTGGAGAAATCTCTTTTTGTGGATATGGTGGAAACATTTGAAACTTTTTCTCCCGAGGTCGCATCAATCCATTTATTTTCAGATGTACCTATAATGTTGGTAGCCATACTGGTGAGATTGAGGATTTTATGCCTTACACGTGGCAGGGAAGGCAGGTCTTTGCCCCAATCTTTTTGGTATGTGGAGGATCAAGAAATTAATATAGACAGTAACGTCAAAGAACAGAACAAGAGCTAGTGAAAACACATTAAAATAACACAAAAACACACATAACAGAAGAGGGAGACACACAAATCAGGTGGAATTTGTGAGGACAGGAAAAAGGGCATTTATAGCAGACCGCCTTCCCCAAAAATGCAAGTGTTAGTGGTAAGCCAGGTAAAAGTTTGCCAGATGTTTTGCTGATATGCGCTACAGCAGCTGAACACTAAAGAGCAGTTAGCATTCATTGGAAACTACTTCATTCGTGTTAGTAAGGATTGAGAAAATTCTTCCAACTTTACTCACTCAAGGTACAATGAGACTCATACGCTATCCAGGGAAGGGTCATTTTCACGTCCATGCTCATCAGGAAGCACAGAGATAGGGAAGAAGAGGCAGTCTAAACTAAACTAGCAAACTGATGAGGCAAAGACAAACGATGCTCTTCTCACACACTCCATCATTTCTCCCCTCCCTACCCTTACTACTGAAAATTTTATACAATTAGTCCTTTGCCACTAATCTCACTCTCCAGTTGTATTAGGTCCTATAAAGTGATTTGTTTCTTGTCTCTTCATCACCCCACTGTTTCTCCCCCAGTTTGCTGGTAACTTATTCTACCTAGCTTTCCACTAAAACAACATTTTGTATTTATGCCGTGAAAGAAGTCACTGGTCACACTTCCAACTCTGCAAAAATTCTCCTAGAACTTTGAAAGGGTTTCCTGATTAAACCCATGGCAAGTCTAAAGATGCTACAAGGCTATCAGCCAGGATGGAAACCCTCACTACCCAGAATGGGTAGTACCATCCTGGAGAGATTACAGCACCACAATATTTGGGTCAATGGCAAGAATCATAGCACACGGGTACTACATCACCCACAATCACCCACTTCACTTGAAATGCTCCCTGAAGAAAGGAACACAAGATCCTCCTTCCCTGAAGAAAGGGAGCTGGCAATTGAGAGAGAGGGTCTTTAAAAATTACTATCCTCTAGAGACCAGACCCTCTTCATTCTTGTGGTATGGCAGAAAAGAAAATGTTAGATTCCCTTTCGTGGTGGTTGCACACCTTTTTGCCCGTCCATCCTCTCAGAAATAGGCCAGAGCCCAGGAGTGAGGTCAGTAGATCAATGTTTTGCAGATTTGCTTGTCAAGACATTTCTAATGCACAAGCAGTTAAAAAAGCCAGGTTGTGTTAAAATGCAACAGACACGCTGGCAAACTACTTAGCTTAGATACATATTACTACTGTAAGGGTAATAAGGACTCTCAGCTGTCAGGTACAGCAGAGACAAAGCTTATTTGCCTTACAGAGCATACAGTATCTGCCTGACGAAACAACTCACCATTCTTTCCATATCGTCTGACATCCATGACCAGGTTTCCAGTTTCTAGTGCTCTGCTGATGGCCTCTTCCCACTGACTATAGTCCATATGTGAAACCTTTGTGCCGTTGACAGCAAGGATCTCATCATCTACATGCAGTTGACAAAGTGCTGCAGGGCTGCCTGCAGAAAACAAAAGAAAAATGTAATTATGTCTCTATTCATATTTTTTCTTTTTATCACAGCGGTCATTGGAAGAGGGTGGACTGGGGAATCATTCAAAGAAATGCTTAATGGTGGATATTTAGAAACTCTTAGAGAAATTCACTACACTGTAACATAAGCTCC
This sequence comes from Oreocharis arfaki, assembly GCA_013398015.1. NCBI lineage: Eukaryota > Metazoa > Chordata > Aves > Passeriformes > Paramythiidae > Oreocharis > Oreocharis arfaki. The sequence goes on from VZRR01004929.1 coordinate 32,888, forward strand.
AGAAACTGAGTATTGAAGTAGCTTTTCAATTTAGAACTTATGGGAACAATAAAGAAATCAGTCATCCTGACTTGTAAGTCCTCAGATTCTGGGTAGCTCATTCAATAAACAACCTCTGGGTTCAGTCTTCCCTTCATTAGCTCACCTTTCTAATCTGTGACAGTGAGAGAGAGGCAGCACCACAATGTCTGTATCCAACGATTAGCTGAAATTCAGCCAATGTTTGGGTAATCCTCTAATTTGTCAAAAAAACCCAGCCTGCACTTCGATAATTCCAGTAGAAGCTGGCTTTCTCATACTCACATTTACATTTTCTGAGCTCTGCTTACAAGAGCATGCTGCTTTATTGCTTTGCTAGAATAGTTTGTTAGCTCTGAATTGATTGGTAATTGGACTCAAGATATTGCTGGGTACTGTCCCATTAGACTTCTCTGGATTGCACTAATTTTATCTACTAAGAGCAAATTTTATGGCAGGTTGGACTTTGAATCTACTGATATTTTGCAAGACAGGCTGCACTTTATACTTTTTTCATCTGCTACACATGGGCAGGCAATCTCACTAGACTAAGGACAGAGAACATAGGGGACCAGTTCATAAACTTTTTCTCTATTTAATTCAGAAAATGGATGAGCTGAGAAACTCAGACTATCCAAGCAAGATTTTATGGATTACATATGAATGGTTCTTCCATTAAGAATTATTCCCTTAACAGAATAGAAAATAGAAAAGCCAAGTAAAAATACAGTTAAGGATTGCACAATAAACCCTCATGTTATTAAAACAAGTTTGAATTACACAGTGGAAGTATTTTCCAAAGTAAGTAGTGAAATCCACACATCTTACTTAAAATGTACCAAGAACAATGCTCAATTACATTATTAGAAACAAATGTGGACAAGTATGACAGAATGATTTAGACACCATATGTTTCATCCTGAGTGTCTTCTGACTCACTAGCAAAATGCTGCTGTAAGTCTGGCTCATCCACTAAGGATTCAGATGGCTTCACACACGAGAAAGTTAAGAAATGAAGAAATGCTATACTTCCTAGTACTGCACCTAATAATGATTCATCATAGTTCACTAAGAAGCTACACTAGCTACTCTGCTAGAACATGGCTCCATATTATATTTTTCGGCATTATTCTTAAAATATGGACTAAAAACTTCATTTCCAGTTATGAGTATAATTTTCAAAACACATCAATTGCTTTTAAGCAGTATTGTAGAAGAAAAGGTAGGGTTTTCATCTGGAGGAAGAAACATGGACAATAGTTAAACTGGAAAAAACATGCATCTCTAGGAGTCAAGAAGATGTTAAAGAATTATGGATTTTCAAATCTGTTATGGAAGATACTATTAAGAACACCATCGAAGATACTAATACTGAAGTTACTGATTTCAACAACATCATATAACATCTGGAATCATGTCTGATATTTAGATGTGGTCAAACATATAGTTTGACCACATCTGGACTAAGCCTTATGCTCATGGTACAGGGAATGCTTCAGGCTGCAGCAGACTCATCAGAACTCATAATTTCTGTCTTGAGTTGTGACAGAATAAACCCCCAGTAATCAAAAAAAGGTCGTGTTCATGTAACTCAATTTTTCAGGGATGAGACCCAGCTCAGAGGTGTGAACAGTATACCTCAGCTCAGTTTTAGGAAAGGAAGGCAGTTAAGATTGTGCAGTTTTTCCTATACTATTACTAGAAAAGCATATGCAGACCATACCCCAGCCATACAGATTAAATGAATAGCAGCAGTCACTAGATCACACAGGTAGACCTAAAATAGCCAGAACAACTTAGACTACTCAATTTTTGTTGTGTAACTTTGCCAGCAGCTCTTGCTCCAGTCTCTGGACAAAAGGGCTTCTCAAGAGTGCAAACAAGGGTGCCTATAGCGGGCTTCTGCTCCAATTCACCTCCAGAGAAGCCCACAGAGACAGACCAGAAATTCAGGTGCCAAAAGTTGTATGCTGCGAGTTGTCTTTCTCTGTCCAGCTCCTCCAAGACTACAGGAATTAACAATAATTTCTTTATATTCCTATAGCAGATTTAGGTTTCATTATATAAAATATGTAATGCTTGTATGTTTTTCATAGGTTTCCCTGAAGTGAAAGACTTTTCTTTCTTATTAGTGCCCAGCAAAAACAAAACCAACAAAATTCTCGTTTTCCATGTGCACTTAGTTATCTCTAACCTATCCCCATCTATTGTTATTACAATAGATAAACACTATCTCAGTGACAGAAAAAAAAATAAAACTTGAAGGACTCGGGTCAAATTTACTTTGCCCTTCATGACTGCAAGTGTTTGATCAGAGACATGCACTCCTATATAACACAATCTCAAGAAAATTAATGCAAAGGGAAAGTGAAAGGGAAAGGACTGAAACAATAAAGATTATATGGCACTGGGGAAGTTGGCAGAACAATGTCTAGATTAATGACTTTAAGGCTTTCTCTTCGCCTAATTTTTAGTGTAAAGGTTGAAAACTGTAAAAAAATGAGCCTTATCTTTTTTTATATATGGTGAATGGGTCTCACTGAAATATGAGTTACAAGCTTAACTCTTACTTAGCTTTTTGAAAACACTTACAAGAAATTAATTTTGTCTACCAAGTAGTTTTCCTAGCAGTTTTTAAAGGAATAGCATATGTAGAATACAGAGACATTTATAAGTAGTAAAAAAGATAAATGGTGGGTATCATCTCAAGAAAATCATACAGCTACCTAAGACAAGACAAGACAATCAGAGAAAGTATTCCTGGAGGCTTTTTCTGGGCTCGAGAAAGAGGTGAATAGAACAGTTGTTTTCGATTTGCCAAGCCTAAATCACGCTTGACCAAGCTGGTTATCTTCAGTGATGAATTGACTAGATCTCTGTGGATGAGGGAAGAGAGGTGGATACAATCCCCCTTGTCTTTAATAAGACCATTGATGTGATATTCCACAATAGCCTAGTATCAAAATTGGGATGGTATTGTCCACAGGGCAGAACAACCAGATGGGTGAAAAAATGGCTGGGCTGTCAGGCTCTATGGGAAGGGGTTAATGGCTCTTACTCAACCTGCAGACTGCTTACAAGTGGATCTCATCAGGGGTGTATCCTGGGACCTACCCTCTCTACTGTGTTCACCAATAAGCAGGAGGAGGAAATACAACACACCCTCATCAAGTTTTCAAACCTTGTCAAAAGGGAGAGGGTGGCCAATACACTGCAGGGCAGGGCTGCTGTTGAGAGCAGGAATCATGACATTCAACAAGGCCAAATGCAGAGTCCTGCTCCTAAAAAGGACTAAGCCCAGGGATGGTACAGGCTGGTTACTGATGGGCTGGAAAGCAAGGCTGGGGCGGCCCTGGCAGTGGTGGGGCTGTATGAACACTAACATGACCAACAGATCAAGACAAGTGACCATTCCATTCACTCAGCACTTCTTATGCCACATTGACCATACTGTGTCCAGATTTGGTGTTCCTCTGTAAGAGAAATATCAAGAATCTGGGGCAAGTTGAAGGGTAAGGTAATGAGATGGGCCAGAATAACTGACCTGTGAGGAAAGGCTGAGGAGTCTGGGCTTGTTCAGCCTGCAGGAGAGAGGCTGCAGGACAACTAAACAGGAGCCCCCCCCAGTACATATCAGGAGGTCACAGAGAAGGGAAAGCCTGCTCTTTATTAAAAATTATGGCAGGAAAACACAGAACAGTGGTTACAAACTGGGACAAAGATTAGTCTGACAGGATATGTCAGGAAAACTTTCTCTGAGAGGATAATGCCCAGAGAGGTTGTGCAGTTTCCGTCCTCAGAGGGTCTCAAACCCACATGAGTGAAGTCCTAGGCCACTTGGCCTGAATTCCATCTTGACATTTTTTTGAGCAGTATTTTGCTCTAAGCGATCTTCCAAGATTTCTTCCAGTCTGAATTATCCTACCACTTATCCTTAAAAATAGGAAATACAACATTCTCAAGTGCTTAGCTGAAAGCATGTATTACTCTTTCAATGGGTCATCCACCTCTTTTATCCTTCATTTCATTAAAGGGAGCTACAGCTATTGAATAAGGATACAAAATGAGCCAGTTGTTGGAAGAAAAAAGTGTTGAACATAGGCTATAAAGGAGAACACTGAGATACAGTTCGTTCTCAGTTCAATCTATCCTTTGTGCTCTCCTCTGTGAGAATGAAAATAAAGCATTACCAAGACAACAGCCACAAGGCCTTCACCTTCTCCTCAGGGACAGAGCCCATGAGGACTTTTGTGAATGACTAGCAGGAACATTCACCACCCTCAGATTTCTCCTTTCCAGCTGGCAGTGCGAATGGACAGACCCCTGCCTCCAAGGAAGGAAATTAAACCAGAAGCCTAGCAGCAGGAAAAGCAAAGAGAAAGTTATTCATCAGGCAAAGTAACTATTAACAGTTACAGAATCACAGAATGGATCAGGCTGGAGGGAACCACAGTGGTTCATCTGGTCCATCCTCCCTGCTCAAGTAGGGTTATCCTAGAGCAAATCTAATTATGAGAAGTACCCAGATATAGAGAGGAAAGGCCTCTTCACTTCTTGAATTTGAAAAAGAAAAAATAAATTCAAGACTGCTCATTAAGTGTTGTTAAATGGTATTTTTTCCTCTCTGGAAAGCACAATACAGGGCTAACTAAATTAAAAGTTTCCAGTTGTTTCTCCTTCAGGATGATCTTGTGCTAGCAGGAAAGAAGGGCACAATTCAATATTCCTCAAGTCTTACTGGCAATGGGAAAGAACATTGTTTAGAAAACAAGCATTATATGTGATTTCCTTGGGTTTTTGTTGCTGGTTTTTTTTTTTTAGAAAATAGAGCTTGTTCTCTGCAGAAGACTATTAAAGGTTAGAAATAAACTTTATATATGTGGCATCTCAAGACAAAAATGTTTGCTTTCCCTCAGTATTAAAACAACTGGGAAAAACTGCACTGGAAATCAATTAGAAGTTGCAACTACTTAAAAATATGAGCTGTCTCCAAAATTCGGCATGACTAAGAACACAAAAATTTAAAAAAGAGTATTAATTCCTAAGTTCTGTCTGCATGTGTTTACAAACCATATGAAGTCAAAACTTTTAAACTTAGCTGAAAGAAAAAATCAGGATATTAGAAGTCTGTACATGCCCATAAATACTGTTCTGTAAGAGGCTTGATGAACAAATAATGTTTTTATCTTCCTCAACTAGGAAAAAGCGTTTTCATATTTCTAAATTCAACCTGTTCCAAGAGATGAGGATTCACAGAAATACATTAGCAAACTAAATACTGATTTTTCAGTTCTACGCCTGATGTTTTAAAGTGTTTGCACCATTCTTAGCACCAAATGCCTTAATTTAGAAGCCTCTGCAAACTAAACATAAGAAAAATTTGTGTATATATACACATTTACCTTCTTCAACTGTCTGTACGATGGCTCCTGAAGAGCTCCAATTCGTTGTAAACCCAAAGCTGCGACTGTGGCCAGGTCTCTGGTTTATACTGATTCTCATTTCACTGTACTGTTCCTGAAAAATAAAACATGACACTACAGTATCTGGTATCACAGGAATCTAAATGAGGGAAAGTTTATCCTCTAAATAAGTGAGGCTGCTCACAATGTGCACTTTAATCATCTATTATTAGCATCACAGACAAAGGAAGCAGTATTGAAGTCAGTTAACTAACTCATTTGCTTTTTATCCAAACAGGTGTGTTTTCAGTTTACATTTATATTTTCTCTACACGCATATTTTACTCTGCATTTCTATTATTTCAAATGTTTTGTAACACAATGCTAAAATTTTTAAGAACTTGGAGGAAATTAAACCCCTAAATGATTCTTTGTGGATTGTCTTTTGACATGTACTGCCTGCTGAGAGAGCATCAGAGATGTGAAAAAGCTAGACAACCGTAATCAATCTTAATTTTTTCTTTTACATCCTACCATGAGCATCATCAGTTTCCTTTAGGCTCAATGCTGCAACTAGGTTTAATCGGGTGCACAATCATCTTTTTGATTTTGTGTGAAATACTACCAGCTTGATAAGGATTTTGTAATGGAGACCTTAGACAATAAAACTAATCCCAAAATTAGCTAAATTCAGATCTTTGACTTTAATGGACTTTCAAGATGCTTTCAGAATCTGAATCAAAATCTAACATCACCATTTTAAACAACAAGAATATCTGAATGGGAAAACATTCTGTAACACTTGCTTTCAATCCCACACTATATTATGAGCCTGTGTTGCATATATTAACATTCTAATGTGAATTCATTAAAAACAATTAAAATACCCAAATGCATGCTATGCACTTCTTTAGCGTGAGATTGACTTTGATATAAAAGGAAAAAAAAGACAGATTTTTCTGTCAAACAATGTTAAAATAAATATATTCCAGCAAAATGTGCATGGAAGTGACCCTGCAAGTTTTTACACGTGCATTAAATGTATGCCTACGTTTTAGTTCCCTAGTGAGCCAGCCTTCCCAAAGAAGAGTGGGATTCATTTTCCCTAACTTAAAATATTTAAAAGTCTAGAAACATAGGCCAATTCCTCCAAGCCCCTATGTTGGTAAGACACAACAGGCAGCTACAGCGAGCACTGCACAAGCAGATGCAGCCACCAGGAGTCTCAAGGGGGTGCAGCCAGAGGTGGCTTCAGCAGCACCTGAGCACTGGATACAGAAGAAAACAACATTGCACGACATCATCCCAAGGTATCACCTCATGTTACAGGAATGTTCCTGGTAAAACACTCCCCGTTACAGCCCAGGGTAGAAATTAAGTCTTTTCTTCACAACACAGCTACTGGCTTGCAAACACTCCCATCACAGTCCTTATATGAGTATATTAAAAGTGAATCTACTACACAGATCTCTCACTGGGCTAGAGAACATACAAACCTTTAGAGTTTGAGTGTGTTCCTGGAAATTTCTAGTGGTCTTAATTTTTTTTTTTTCCCCACCGTCCCAACATGACTTTTTAAACATACCTCTCTTGTTAGACGGGTAATGTGACTTTGTACACTGAACTTTATCATTTTTATAGGTCATCTCTACAAGAGTGATCCACAGACCTGGTGTTATGGCCCTGATGACTAGTGAACTATATCAATCTCTCTGGCAATGATTTACAAGTACATCAAACGGAACATGCATTCCTTAACTGGTAGCTTGTTAAGTTGTAACACGATCAAGATTTTTTTAACTTTCTAAAAAAATTTTTAAAATACTCCCTCCATATTATCACTTCTAGAAGGAATTTATAATCTGATAACTAATGACAGGAAAAAAATATATGGACCTAGTACATGCTGTTCTCGTTTGCCTTGCTTAAAGAGATGCTAAGAATTCATGTCTAATCTATCAGTTTTCACTAATTAAAACAGAAAGTCCTCTGCATGTTTTTGCTACAACACAGAAAAAAACCCATCATGATCTCTTTCCTTATACAACAATCACAATTTCAAAAAATTCTGATAAATTAATTGCAATGGCCAAGAGGTATCAGCGGTATTAAACTGCAATATATTTCTTTTCCACAAGTGATTAGGAAGAAGAATGATTGGAAGCAAATCAATTTTAAAAAGGTGGTATAGGAAGTGATTTCATAAATCAGCATCCAAGGTCTTATGGCCTTCACCCAAGCAACTGGCACAATTAAGTTTTACAGCAGGATCAGGAATGCAAATCTCTCATAGGTTATGAACTGCATCATTAGATAGTACAGAAAGGTATCAAAAATTAAAGCTATTGTTGGTGAAACATGCAATCAATTGGAGGAAACAGCACTTTAGATACATATTTCAAAAAGAATAGAAAGACCCAACCCCTCATCCAACAAGCACATGCACAAAGAGATGGTGATTTACTTCAAAATTAATGTGAACATTAATTTGATTCAAGTAAATAACTAAAATTTAAAAAAAAAAAAAAGGCTCAAGCCACAATAGATGGAAAAAAGGATCAGTAGGATACTGATGTTTATGTCCAGCCTTTAAAAAGTTGATCTTTATTTTCCACCACCAGTTTAAAAGTGCAAATGAATGCTACAGCAGCTCAGATAATTCATCTAACTGTCATACCTGATTGTATGCACAATGTGCTAATTTGGAGAATAAAAAATAACTTTGCAAGCATTAAATGATATGCAGAATAACTATTTTGAATTAGAATGATAAATAAAATTAAGCACATGACAAAAGGGTAGGGAAAAATTCAGCAAGAGAGTAAATTTTTTCCCCCAAATACCCTCTTTCCCCTAAATTAAATCAAAGGAAATAGCAGGTCTCTGAGCTGTCCTCTTACTACCAGAAAAATACTGGCATTAGATGCACTTTTTGTTATTTTCTCTTTTATTCTGCTGTGTCATTCAGTTACACCAAGTAATCACATTATTTCCACACTTACCATGGATTTTGAATCCTTAGGCTCTGTCGGACTCGCAATTTCTGCAGAAGATGCAAGCGAAAGAGAATCAGGAGGAATGTCATACTCTGGCTTAGGAATACTGCTTCCAGCATCTTGGTCTTGGGACTTTAAAGGTAATGCCAAACCCGGAGGAGGTGTTGACTGAACACCTTTTTCCTCCTCTTCCTCCTCACCTCTGCTTCTGAGTGCACCAGTGGAGAGAGGGTGTGCAGAGTCTGGTTGTGAAAAGGAAATGCTGGTGAACAAAGTTTGAGTTCTTTTAGCTTTTTCTACTTCTCCATTGTATTTCTGAGCATCATCCATCTAGGAAAAAAATGACAGTTTGGTAAATATGTGCTTTAAAAAAAGAAATCCTTAAATCATTCAGTGATCTTTATATTTAACAAAACCACCTTCCCCTTTGAAGCAAATTCTGGTTCCTGCACCCATTGCTAACTACCTACTCAGAGAAACACATTTTTTTCTCTTGAAATGCTTGCAGAACAAATAGTCCAGACTTCTTAAGATAAAGTTGTTAAAGTCATCTGCTTAGAATTATTTGCATTCTTACCACTTTTTAAACTGAAACAAATAAGGATTTAGGAGAAAACTATGAAAATCATAATAATGTGGCAGGGGGGGAATCAATTTCGTTGTTTTAGTGCTTTACAGGGTAGACAAATTTTAGTCTAGCATAAAATTTTTATTTCAACAAAGTCAGCAGAGCAGAGGAAACTTCTATCACCTGAAAAATTTATCTTTAACACTTAATTACGCTAACCTGGCTCCAGATAATTACCTCCAAGGACAATTTTTTTGATAAGGCACACTAAGGAGACCTACTACAAGTAATAAAAGGAATATCTTACCAAATATATTTACCGGCTTTAATTCCATGAGTGCGTTTAAGCACAGAAACACAAGTAAACATCTAAGCCACAACAGAACTGCCTGCTCTATTAACACAGCCCTCATCACACAGGAGACTCTTTTTTAAAAAAACCCAAAATATTAAAACTACTATTCCCCCAGCTATTGAAGACCCCACATTTACAAACTTCAGGAACGAAGCGGAATTTTACCGTGAACGACCGTGGAAGTGACGAGATTCCTCTTGAGTGGACACCAAAAGGTCTTGGTGTAACCACAGATGTTAACCTGGAGGTATCAGTTTTCTGGTAAGTTCTCGGGAGAGAAGCTGAAACCTGAGCTGACCCAGTTTGAGCATTCACTGAGTAGCGAGTGGACAAAAGAGCCGAGCTCTGCTCCCGCTCCTCTGCCAGGCTCTCCTGTGGCACAAGAGCTTCTCGAGCAGCCGAGCTCTCCGGCAGGCTCTCCTTGGGTGGTTGTGTGGCATACACACTTTTGCTGTCCTTTGTGCTGTAGGAAGTATCTTCCAAACGGTGATCTTTGGCTGCTGACCAATCTTTTGCCACTGTGGAAGGTGCTTTTTCTTCACTGAACACATCATCATTCAGGGAATATGCCCAGTTGTGTTCCTGTTTCTGATGCTCATAGGAGTCTTGATCTCTCTCCTCCCTATGGGAATAAGGCCTATTAAAATACCAAAGTGACCCAACAAACAGGCAGGCCTAAAGTCTTTCAACTAGTGAATGTTTAAGGCAGGTCATAAGACAAATAATACATCTCCAGTAAATTAAAAGCATCATTTAAATATGTTAGTATTTTCATATATTTTTAAGTCTATCTTCTTTAACCTGCTCCCCAGTTCAGCACTCTCATAACACTCAGGCACACTACTATCATATTATCAGGCTGCCACTATGACATAAATCTTTGCCAAGAAAATGATATAGCTATTCAAGTCACAGATCCTCAGAAATTCAGATTTTATTTAGGAAAGAGCAGGAATAAGGTAGTCCCATAACACTGCCTGAACGGTATAACTCTGCTCGATGTTTCTGCTCTATAAAAATGCTATGCTGAATTTTAGATAACTTAATAAGATGGTACACTGAAGTTCAGCTAATTTTTTTTTTTTTTTTGCTATTTATTCCTTTGTCATAGAGGAACAACCACTACAGGGATAATCTTTAACACATCAATTTTAAGATTCTTATTGATACTGAACATTCAATACAATCAGCATCCGTATTTTTATTCAAGCAACTAATTTTTGTCCTCACAAATAAGTAAAAAACCAAAGAAATCCAAAAGATCAGACTTATTTCTTTTATGAATATATGTCATGTGCATATTACCTTCAGCTCAGTCACGTGTGCAGTTTAAATAGATAGATAGATAGATAAGACTGTCACCACTAGAAATGGTACTGTGCAGTTTACACTTTTTACTCTTTGGAAAGTAAATACCAAGAGGAAAAAATTAGGTATGAAGGGGAAATCAAGTAAAAGTTTACAGCTCTGTGATATACATTAAAATTCTGGCTGTAGTTCTCCACAGTGGCTAAAAGAATAGCAAATTCAGTGGTAGAAGAAACAGAAATAGTTAACTTTATCCATGAATAAAAAAGGGCAACTATCCTGTTCAGCGCTATTGTTTCAACTAATTTAAAGAGAATGCAAATATTGACTTCTCAGTATTTTTATTTAGGGATAGCAGAGTAAAGTATCATTTATAGAGAAACCTGTTTAACATTCTGTGCAAACAGTCCATTAGAAAACCATATTCAGTCTTTCAATTGCCTAGATTTCTACATTTTATTTTGCAACAAAAATTGTCAAGATCTCTGCAGAATCAATTGCAACTTGCTGGTAAAAGCTGTTCAAGAATTCAAAGGAACAAAAATGCTCAGATTTACATTCTTCAACATAATACTCCCATTAGGACCATTACCTCTCCTGCTGCATTTCTTTCAGTGACTTGGTACTCCTTCCAGACACCTCAGAGGCTCTCCTTTCAATTTCTTCTCTCTCTTCCTTTTTCTTTTGCAATTCTGAAGTGTAGCTCTTTCTACGACTCTTCCATTTTGCTAGATCCTATCAGAACAACATGAATGTATACCATCAGATTTTCTCAAGACCTCATTGACTTAGAGGCATCCCATTACATGCTATTTATTGTCCTGATTTTATTTGCCTGTCTGCATCACAGCCACATTTTCTTGTACCTTTTCCCTAAATGATAAAGGGGTTGTCATGTTCCAGTTAGGGTTGCAGGCTCACTGCCTCCTTAAGTTAGCAATCGTAATTATTTGGCTATATGTCATTTTGCCCCCCCCTTAACATTTTCAATTTTATTCTAGAATACTTCACACATAATTGAAAACTAATGCAAATGCCATCTGTATTTCTTTGTTGTGGGCTTTGGAGTTTGGGATATCATTGGTTTTCCAAATCACTACTATGTTAGACCGATACAATAGCTTGAAAATAAATATGCCTGAAATTCTAAATTGAAAACAGATATTTATGTATTTCCTTCATTTCTGTAAAACCACAATGTGAACTGGCAATATTGTCCATGAAATACCAGAGCTGAGTTAAGAGAAGTACTGAATACTAGAACTGAGATGGCTCAGATGCATTGAACAAACAACTATGAACTTCTTGTTTGGTGCTTTGTTCTTAATTTCAGGTTCTTGTTGATACTCATTGTCAAGCAGAGATTTTAATAAATTGAAAGGTCTTCAGACACATTTATGATGCTGTGCAAAGCTACCATACAGCTTACAAGCTGGATTTAAGACAGAATTATTTGGGGATTGGAGCCTCAAGAATTTGCACAAGGAACTATTATTTCTTCCCCTTTCTCCCAGAGGATCAAATACTCAGACATTCCAATCATTTCTCCAAAAAAAGTATTCAAAAATTTCAGATAGCACAAGAAATTATGTCCTAGCTTTTCTTTATGTCTGCAGAAATCAAGCCTGAAGGCTTTATTACAACACATATAATTCTTCTCCTGAAGCATTAATCAGAAGCTTAGGATGATATTTAAAATTATTTCAGTTCTGCATTAAACAGGCATCCCCAAAAACCCTAGTAGCTGCATGAGATGAATTGTTCTAGAAGACAGCCCCATGAATTGCTGCACACACACCAAGCTTGTTTGCTAGGGACACTGAAGGCAGGTGACACCTAGCCCTTCAAGCAGGAAAAGCAAGGAGAGGTGAAAAGGAGTCCTTACTTCTTGCCACTTTAGATCTTGTTCTTGTAACTGCTCCTTTATCTTTTGAAGCTCTTCATAACGGATTTTGCGCATTGTCTGCAGCTCCTCTGCACTGACATCATTCAAAGATTTACTCCTGGAAAGGGAAAAGAGTACTCAAATTTATAACATCCTAGCACTCGTTTTACATGAGTGAAACCTTCAGAGAGAGAGATCTGTATTAGTACAACTGAATGCTCATGAGTGTTATTTTGAATGGAGTAGGAAACACATGGGCAGCTGAATGAGCAAGACTGGGATGTTCTCTAGTGCCAGCACTAAAGTCATTAGTTGGATATTTGCGCAAATAACATCAGGTTAAGGGAATAAGCAGCTATGTACATCTCCATGCTGATCATTCACATCGAGCTCCTCACAGAACACTGCTACTTCTGTTTAAACTTGTTATTCTCTTTACTGACCTTGTTTCCTTCTTTTACCCAAAAGGCATCCCCCATCCCTAAACTCAAATTCCCATCCTCTGACTTTTCTCCTGTAACAGCCCCAGCATCACCTCCTGTTCTTTCCTTCCTTAGGCTAATCATAAAATCAAATCAGCAACTGATGCATGTTTCCAAAAGATTAAGAGTCACTCACTGCTAAATGCTCGGTTCATGGATGTCACAGGCCCCACTAGCCTGTGCCGGTCCTCCCCAAGCCTCCGAGATGCTTTCCATCCAAGCCAGGATGGCTAACACAGCCATCTTCCTGCTAACTTCCTCAACATGGCTACAGTTTCCCTCAGGAACTCCTACTCGCTGGTTCCCTTTAACCTAAATTCCTGAAAGCTCACTTTTCATGCTCCCCGCAACCACATGCTATTTTTTCCTTTATTCTTCCACACTACAGTGATAAACATAACAGGACGTTTAGTTTACGTATAGGACAAGACTCCTGATGAGATTTGACCACAAGCCTCTGAGACAGTAAGCAAAATGCAGGTGTTTCATCAGAAGGTTCAATGGTGTAATTTAAAAGGAAAGCTAGGTTTCTGAGTCTTGGGGGGGTTTGGGGGCTTTTTTTTTTTGGTTTTTTTTTTGTTGTTGTTGTTTCTTAGTATTCAAAAATACCTTTGCTTTTGTTTGTTTAAAGTATGAGTGATAGAGTGATGCAACTAAGTTTTAACAGGACTTGAAAATGTGGCACTTCTCTGATATGATGGAAAATCAGATTAAAACCAAAACAGATTCAGCACAGAGCCTTGCTCTAATCTGTTACATTCCAAGAGATCTCTGAACTAACAAACCAGACTCTCACTTCCTCCCGAGAGGCCAAACTCACTTTCATTGGTAACATAAGACTTTGGCCTCTGGCCTCCAGAAATAAAGGCTTGGGCATTAACTCGTATCTGTTTGCCTGTCTATTTTCTGAATGAGAAGAGTGCCAAATTCAGCAAAAATCACCCGGTCACTATTGCAGAAACTCTTTTTTTATACAGTTCTTTTCCTCATTTTTTACGCTTAAGTTACATCACATTTTGGGGTAACCAAACTCTACATAACGGTTGTATCAAATTTGTTCCAAGTGAGTTCAAGAAAACTTACATAAGTACAGTTTCTGCTTCTGTCTCTTGAGTTGCTATGTCTGCCTGCAACAAAACAGGAAAATCTAGACCTAAATAAAATATAACCTAAGTAAATGTATATTCATACCATGGAACTGGATCTTAGTTTTAATTTCAGTCTAAAGTGAAAAACCTAACTAGTGACTTGAGTCTTTTGTGTCTCCCTCTCCTAACACCTAACTTTTTCTGAAACATTTTGCACTTCTTCTGGAAGTGTTTAGTCATTTACCAAGGTTGCCTCAGGGTAAAAATAGAGAAGTAAATAAATTTATAATAAAAAAAAATTAGAACACCATGCATTCCCAAATACTTAACATGCCATCACACAATAAGTGGAAAAATTATTTCTCTTTGAGTCGCAGCTCATCATAAACAACATATAAGTTCCCATGACACAAACCAATAAGTTTACCACTGAGCATTCAATACCCAGGAGGATATAAAATAACCCCAGACCATTCACCAATCCCATGATAAATACCACCGCCGTTAATTATTTTCAGATTCTAGCTGTACAGCCTTCAAAATAAAATATTTCTTAATATTCCTTTACACTTTTGAATGTTTTAAAGCCTAATTTAAATACAGAACAACAAATTCTTTGCTTCAGCAGGAATAAAACATTAGAGCTGATTTTCAAAGTGCCTGATAACCATAACTTGAATACACAAGACAGCAGAGAGAACTTTCTCCATACGCATAGCTTTTACATTCCTTACATAAATTGCAAAGAACGTAACAACAAAGCATCATGCACAAGTTTTCAGCATGAGTTTTTCGCTACTGTGCATGCATAAAGATGAAAAGAGGCCAAAAAAAGCGTTTTGATCTTTTAAGCTTTATATAACTTACCCTTGCTCATCAGAAAGCTTTTGAAACAGTCTGGGAAATCAGAAACCAGAAAAGAAAAGATTCAGTGTCTTGATATTGATAACAACATTAACACCATTAGTAGACCAGCACTCTCGCTAAGTGATGGGGAAACTGAAAGCTTGGGAAACAGCCAGCATGGAATAGCACATCAGGAATTGGACACTAGTCAAAAAACACACCAGGACTTGCATGATATGCAAAGTTGGGCAGAACTGACAGAACAACGCTGCCTGCAACTTTCCAGCACTTCTCATTTAGCAATACTGCACAAATAGAGCCTTATATTAACTCTGCACCACTAATTCCAGTGCTGTTGAACAGCACAATGCTCAAAAGAGACTCATTTCAAGAAATTAAAATTAATGCCAACTTGAGTCTCAACAAGAAATGTGGCTTAAAGAGGTTGTTTTCTTGTTACTTCAACTGTTTCAGACACCAAATGAGAGTCATGCTTGATGTGTACAAGAATAAAAGACCCTATATAGAAGTTTAGCAAATTACTCCTTGAACACAACTAATCCAGAGTAATTCAAGAGGATTTTTAGTATTCTTGAACATGAGTATTTTATAATATAGCTATTCAATTTTATTAAATGAATGTTTAAAACATGCATTATTTTCAAGCACCTCAGAAATATTTTTCAGTGAAGCTCAAACTTTGTTAACAGTATTAAGCTTAAAAAATTAAATGCAGCAACATCAAAATATCAACTGGAACACAGAAGTGTCTTAGTCACAAAGTAATGATGGACAGATGGGAGAACTGCAACTTGCAATGCCGTATTTTCAGAGCTAAGGAAGCATTTGAAACCCCACTCTCCCCCAGTAAATACAAAATTCAAAGGAGAGAGAAGAAGTACTTAAACAGTATTCAGTTAGGAGAAATTTTGAAGGCACCTGGAAAGAATTAGGGGAAAGTATGAATCGAGATTATGAAAGTAGGGAGATAGTATTGGCAGAATAAAACATGCCACAGTGGAATTTAACATTACATAGACACACAACTTGCACGCACCATGACTTTAGGCAGGCAAAACACTTTTTTTTTGTCACCTGATCTAATAATCTCAGAACTGTGGCAGGACAGTTTACAAGCATTTTTAAACTTAGGTGCAAGCAAGAATATCAGAATGCTCATTTCCAGCATTTGTCTTTATTCATGTGTTTCAGAAATGTTTTCACCTATTATCTTGTAGAATAAAAGAAAATATTTCTAGCCTCCATAGTCTTTTGAATAATCACAATTTCTGTTCAACCATGAAAGAAACTTATGCAGAACTTTGAGCCTGAAGGAATGACAACATATTTTCTCCAAAGTGGCAGCCTAAAACTAGAAAACTTAATAATTTTTTGTTGAAAATATGGTATTGCAGTCATGAGCTTCTATTCAAAGCAAATAAAAAGCTTGTTTGAGGACAACATGAACAAATAGCAGATTGGCACTCTATGTATGGTTCAGCACAGGATGATGCTTTTCTGAATGGAAAGGGTTCAAGGGCACTCAATCTGTGCAGGACACAACCTGACCTCTCCACCATCTGCCGTTTCTTGTGTCTAACTTTGCTGGCCTCCCTGATTGCTTCCCACTTCTTCCAGTCTTCTTCACTGCATGGACCTGGGATAAAATTTACTGGCTGGACATTGCTTCCCACTTTCCAAGATTCAATCTTGCGGGTCAGCATATCGTCCTTCTTATGCTGTAAAGATGGTGACAGCACTCTGCCATTGCTCTTCCTTTCCTCTGGTATTGCGTTTTTTTCAAGTAAGCATAGAAATTTGGACCGGATCTCTTCTGGAAGACTCCATGGATCAGGAAACAGTGCTGGGTGATACTTGTCAGGAGCACCTGATAAAGGCACCTCTTTTTTTTGAGAGAGGACTTTACGAAAAATCATGTCATCTTTTTCCAAATCTGGAATCACAGTTTGGCCCTCTCTGGGCTGCAGAATTATCTCACCCTCTAGAGGAGGCTCCTGCTCAGAGAATTTCTTTAAATACCGGGGGTCTTGAAGAACAACTTGATTCACATGGAAAGCCCCAGTTTTCCGAACGAACAAATCATCATTTTCCAAATCTGGATATAGATATCCATTTTCCTCATCTCCTTGCTTGCATCCTGGTATAAAGGAAACATTCTTTCTACATTTTACGAGCCTAGGGCCAGAAGTAGGATCAATTCTGGTCTCCATTTCAGAAGACATGTAGTCAGTGTATTTTTGCAGGGCCTGAAGCAACGAAAACTGACTGAAGCATATAAAACAAAAGGAGGGAAGTAAAAATATCATTAACTAGCAAGAGACAAGCAGATCACAACGTATTGCAATATACATTTGGTTTAGACTTGCAGTATCCCAAGCAGAACGATGACACCACTTGGCATTCACCGCCACTGACCGTAGCGCAGCACACGCCAACCAAGGCAAAGGTATCCCGGCACCCTAACCTGCTCAGAAACATCACACTCGCATGCTCACACACAAAGCCAGTAACCCTATGCAGCATCTTACACTTTCACATTTACACATTTCAGAACGCCAGCAACTTATGGCTACATCAAAAGAGAAAAAAAACCCTAACCCAACAAACCAGCAAAATAGTAATAACAAAAAAGCATGACATCACTGGACGTGGTTTAATTTCATTTAAATGTTGCATATCCAGCCATTTCTTTTTGATGCAGCAAGAGAACAGCTCATGCAGCAGTATCAACCTGGGCTGATCAGAAGACTCCAAGATTTTTCCTTCTGCAATCTGTGACAATGAGCTTCCCACATATTCAGCAGTTGGCTTATAATTCTGATCCCTTCTGCAGCTACTGTTCCAGTCAAAACCTGGTCTTGGCTGATTAGCAGCAATGGTACAGCTTTGTTTGTAAGCAAATTCCTCATCCTCAGAATCTGATCTCTTTCTACTGTGCAGCAGAGCAAAGAATGAGCAGAGGAGAAAGAAAAAAAAACCCCATGAAGTGTACTCACTGAGTAAAATGCACAGTGGCAACAGTGCAACAGTATAACAAAAAATAATGTTTCAATTATTTAAAAAAAAAAAAAGAAGAAAGAATAAAACACATCCTGCTGCTACATTGGCAACAAAAATGAAAAAAATTCGAAGTCACAGAGTTACATTTTATTTAGGCTTTGCATACAGGAGAGAAACAGGCATGCATGAAAACGCACCTGAACCCTTGAATCTCTTTATACCAGGGTTTGAAAGAGGATTTCTTGATTTTTTTCCATAGCAATTCTTCTTCTGGAGTCCAAAACTTAGGAAGAAATTTGTCAAAAGCAACAACTGTATTTGGTGCTGAAGAACTTAGCTTGCGAAAATAGAGATCATCTTTTTCAATGTTTGGGATGCCTACTTCTTCCTCGTCCTCATCAAAATACCCAGATAAATGTGAAGGACTGTTAACTCTTGGTTTGTTTTCCTCTTTAGTATCCAACTGCCTCTGCCTCCTCTGGTTACTGTTCAAAATATCCAATCAGTTAAGATATTTTAGGAGCAACTTGACATAAGGAATGCAAAAAGGCATGCTTTTTGGCTCAGGAGCTCAGCCTTGTGAATGAAGCATATTAGTTCTCAATTTCATCACTGCAGCACCAGAAATAATAAGATATATTAAATAAAAAAAAAATTTAAAAGAAGTTAAATGGTTATATCAGCATCCTATCTCCTCCGACAAAAATAAAAATTTTCACAGAAAAAGCATATCAAATTATCAGCTGTGTTAAAATGCCGATTAGGAGACTAACTGTATGGAGTTACTTAAGGGCAGCGATTTAGGTAACGCAATAGCTACTGCATCTTGGATTAGTATCTCTGACCTCAGTGGTTCAAGCATTGCAGCTAGTGGACCAGCTGGATAACTTTCTTGCGAGCAAGATTTAGGAGAGTCATTGCGCAACATGAAATGATGTCCAGGTGCAGCAGAGCTTACAGGGCTCTTTTTGACTAGAAATCTACGATTTGCTAAGTCATCCAAAACAACGTCGGGCAGCCTTCTTTCATCTTCTGAATCAGAGCCACTGTCATAATCATAGAGGATCTGGAGGGAAGCTGGATTTGTGAGCCCACACTCTGCTCTGCTATTTTGGCAGGAAGCTACAGGATTCGTTTCACGTCCACTGAGGTTGACCGAAACAGGAATAGAATGAAGACAGTGAAGTCACGAAGGTAATGGTGAAACTCAAGAACTGCCCACTAATCTCATCTGAATGCATCAAGAAGCCGGAAAACTGAAATTCATCACTATATTTCGGAAGGTTTTAACAGGAAAATAAAACTGTAAATCTATCTTTCGTGAACTTGCATTTAAGATCATTTAAATACATCTGGAGTCTGGCCAGCTTCAAAACACTACTCGAACATCAAAAATCTATGTAAAAAACCAAAACCAAACCACACAACCACACCAAAACATCCCCCTCGATAAAACATGGGAAATCAAATACTTGACTCTGTATTGCATCAAGAGCAGCTTTTCTTTAACTAATAAAGAAATCATTTATTTAAAAAATTCTAAATCAAAGCCCACTTTACTAAGACTGCACACCAGTACCTTGAAAACGTTCCATCTGACTCAGTGAAGATGGGGCTTGCCCAGCTCCTCCTGTTGTCCTCATTCTTCTCTGTCCTCTTCTTCCTTAAAGGTGCTGGCACATATCCTGTCTGCTTGTTTTTGTTGGGTAAGAAGCGATTGAAGTCAGTGGTAGGTTTTGGTTCAATCACAGAAATCCTGCGGTAAGACCTGTCATCTTTATGGGAGTCATGCATTTTGGAAGGCAGTTCTGAGTCTGTGTCACTGTCACAACCTTAGAAGAAAGTGAAAAAAAGGTAAGACACTAATATTATTCTCTAGACATGAGCTTTTAGCTAAAACTTGGATCAAAGTCTTCTAAAATCAATTTAACTCTTTATTTGAGATGTTTCAGCTGCAAATTTGCTGAGCTACTGACAGGACAGTAGGAGAGGTATTTTTAGAAGCCTGTGGCAAAGCTGTGATAAGATCCATTAAACTCAGTTCGGTTTGCATGATCCTTCTGCATTTGTTCCATTCTTTCATTATCATTGCTCCCTGCAGGAGCTGGTCTCCAGATTGAAGACAAAAAACAGCACAGGAATTTTTAAATTGAATTGTATTTGCCAGATAAATTTACTAACAGAGACAAGTTAACAGCAAATAATATAGCAGTGTTCTCATCTCACCACATTAACACCCAGTAGAAGCCCAGGGTACATCACATATGTTACAGGGCTAAATGCTGCCTTGCTCAGAGCAGCAATGCTCCATGGAGCCTCTGCCCAATGATTTTATGTTATTCGTGTGAAACATCTAAAACCTCACAATTTTTGTGACTTTAGACTACAAGTTGGCATTGAATTTTAAAACCAGCAGTGAAACACAGGCTGGAGTGCTGCTTTAGGAATCCAACATCACTGTCTTCTTGTTACCTTTATTTTCATGACAAACTACTAAAAGTAACAAATACTATTCAGTATTTAACCAAAGTGTGAAAAACCTTATTGAATATCCACAAATGAAGTGAAGAGAGATTTGACACAGTCACCCTAAGAACAAGGCAAGAGACTTCTGCAACTGGTGAATTTTAGGTGATCCCATCCAGATCTGGTTTCTAACAATTTCCCTTAGAGAACTCTGGGAATATACCCTGCACATACACACACAATATGCCCTAATGTGTCAGTGAGAGCAAGAGTTTCAGCACCCCTTCCTAGGAAGATTTGTGTGAGCAGTGCTTTGCTTATACCAACTGTTAGAGGTCAATATTTGCATAAGCAAAATGCAACTGCAGCAGTTGCAAAACCAGAGTTGACTTTCAAGCTGGTTTAAGTACTGGATATCCAAGTACTAGGTCCATATATTGTCTTCTCCCACACACATAAGACACATGTCAACAAAAGATCTTAGAGAGGAAAACATACCTTCACTGCCACCTTTCAAGGTTATATCTGATGAAAAGCTTGTGCAGGATCTTGAACCAAGAGAGTCCAAGCTATCGAAGGAATCGTCTCTTTTATGAGTAGCTGAAGATGAAAAGGGCTCTCCCCGGTCAACGTACCAAATATCACCGTACCCACTATCTCTGCCACTTCTGCTTGGCTGGCTGGACTCTTCAAGTGCCTACAAGAGTAGTTTTGAAAACTCTTTTTCAATAATTTAAGGTGCAAATGCTACTCATAAGCATTTTGAGTTCACAAACAAACTTCAACAAAGTGCAAACCCCTAAAAACAATACATGCAACAGCTTGAACAGGAGATTCAATCAAAGGTCTTAAATTCCTTTTATCTCAGCCAAAGAGGATTGAGATAGGGCTCTTCACAATCTACCACATCAAGTAGAGCATATGGATTCTGAAATTCATATGTGTAGCAGAAGAACCAATGAATAAAAATCATTCCTTTCCTATGGAACTTGGTAGCAAGCAAAACAAATAAAACAAACTAAGAGGAAAATGAAACCCCCAAAAGACTGTTTAGAATTGCTGCTGTATAACAAACTATAAACTTCAGGCTATTCATTTAGTTTCCTTTTTAGGATTCCTTACCTTAGTCAATGCTTGCCCTAATAACTTCTCAAATGCTTTAAGACTGAGGTATGGACCATTATAATCAGGATCACTTTGAGCTTTTCTCCCAAGCCAGTATAATGTAATCAAAACCTAAAAACAAAGAGGAAAAAAACCCCTGAATACAAACTTAATTACTTTCCTCTCATGCCATGTGCCAGTATAAAAGAATCTCAGCATTGCTGTTAGAGATGTTTTCACAATGGACTGCAAAATCTTGCTTACAGTATTAGCTATGATCGCCACCAAAACCAATTAGAGTGTCATGATGCATCTCATTCATCTCAAGTAAGCAGATATAAGTACTGTTTCAATTATTACAACGCTTTAGGAAAGTAAGTTGCACATAGGGATCACTCTAAAATGGCATTAATTTGCATCAGATAAATCAACAGTTGAAGAATAAGGTAAATATGATAGTACCATGAACAGAAGCATTAAAAAATAATTAATCACAATTAGTGTACAACTCTCTTACATTTTTCAGTCTTCTGTTGGTTTCCTCTGGTCTGAAGCAGGGCGGAGAGTGAGGAAAAGAAAAGAAAATAATGTTTTAAAATTGCTGACTTAAAATTCAATTATTATTCAGGATGTAAAAAGTTTCAAGACCAATTAGCAGTCAATATAAAATATGCAACTATGACTACTCCAAAAGAAATAACAAGCATTTTGCTTTAAATACAGTCATAGCTCTGTACTATTTCAATTGTTACACATAAAGTGAGAAACTAGCCAATGTATTACAGTTTCTGTTTTGAGAGGTACACAGAAAGGCTCTAAGCTTTTTAAATTGGCTCTCACTTAGTTACCAACAAAATAGAAGTAGAAAACAAGCTGTTGACTTTGGGAAATACAGCCTCTCTTAGCCAGGGAGATCACAGAACCATAGAGTGGTTTGAGTTGGAAGGGACCTTAAAGATCATCCACTCCCAACCCCTCCGTCATGAACAGTGACACCTTCCACTAGACCACGTTGCTCAAAGCCCCATCTAGCCTGGCCTTGGAACACTTACAGGGATGGGGCATCGACCACTTCTCTACGTAATCCATGCCAGTGCCTCCCCAACCTCAGAGTAGAGAATTTCTTCCCAATATCCAGTCTAAACCAACCCTCTCAGTTTAGTCATTCCCCCTCAGTCCTATCACTACACGTCCCTGTAAAAAGTCCCACTCAAGCTCTCCTGTAGGCCCATTTTAGCTGCTGGAAGGCTGCTACAAGGTCTCACTTGAGTCTTCTGTTTTCTAGCCTGAACAACCTCAGATCTTCAATTCCATATGAAAGCAGATTCAACTGTAACTTTTTCCATGATTGTATTGTTTTCTAAAGTATTTGCCTCAGACAACAGAGAACATTTTAGCCAGGAGTAAACTTTTCAGACGAAAAAATGAGAAACTGAAACTGGGACATCTTGAGAGAGATGATGTAGGGCTGAAAGGATGGGTTTGGGTTCTTTTATATAAATATGTGTTTTTCAAAAAACACTAAATACATTTGCAATCACTAACATTAGGGAACCAGTCTGTAGCACACCTTGGAAGTTCATCAACGGACACTCAGTGGTCCTGTTGTCCTCCTGCTCATGTTAAGAATAAGAAGAAAAAACTTCTCAAATGGAAGGCTCCAAAAGCCTCCTAGTCCCCAGACCTAGTCCTCAGGTATAAATATCCAGGGCTGGACTGCAGGCAGTGGTTGAACAACATTGCTGCCTGCAGTGCCAGTGGTTATGGAAGAGCAAGTGGCTTAAATACACTGAAACAAGTTTTCACCAGCCCCAGGCTTTGGTTTGGACCTGGTTTGGCTGCAAACTTCTCACACAGCACACTGAAGGGGTTCAAACAGAAAAGCAGAGACTTCACATACAGCAGCAGAAAAACCTACTCAGAGCTCCATAACATGCTAGACCAATAATGTATCAAGGTATGTATCTTGTTTCTGTCTGGCTAGGAACACACTAGTCAAAAGTTACAGGGAAAAAAGTAGAGTAAACCATTCACGAAGCAGTTATGAGTTATTGTAATGAGGACAGGGCGTGGTCAGCTTAAGCATCACGGAAATGGAATAGTCAATGAGACGTGACAACCATCAAGGAGACGGACTGTCCCTCCTGCTCTTTCTTCCTATTTTGAGAGCACCTGCTCCCACTCAGTGGCTGTAACTGCCTTGCCCATCCCCACACCGTAAAGAAATCAGGCTATCAGGAACACAAAGTCCTGAGATGGGTCTGACCTGCACAGTCCTTGCCTGCAGCTTCCTTAGTATCTCATACCAGAGATGCTTCTGGTTTTGTAGCCAGTGACCTCTTTCCCACAGATAAGGAGGAACTCTTCTCCTTTAATGTGAAATATTTGCACTTTTTTGTTTGTTTTTTAATCCATTCCAAAACTGATTGCTATTTGTTATTCAAGAGACACTATTTATGGAGAGAATAAAAAAAAATCCCCTTTTTTTCAGTAAGCTAATTTTTTTGCCAGTGTCCATGTTGCAAAGCACACCATAGCTGTGACCTAAGGTGCTACTAGACACAGGATGATTTTCCAAGCAGAAAATGGAAAACTATTCTTATATCAACATTACACTTCTCATACCCAGCGGAGAGCATTTTAAAGGTTTGCATTCTTTACCCTCAGTGCCTTTTGTTAGCAGAATTTCTGCTTTTGTTTGCAATTATAAAAGCAGAGGCCCTTGCTAAGGATGCCTTCAAGTTAGCTCCCCAACTTCAGCAGCCCAGTAAGGAGTGAGAAATTCTGCCCTTAGCTGGCAGGAGCATGTATCCAAAAGATTGCCAGCCTTCATGTAGACCAAAGCTACATAACTGAACAGGATGATGTCCACTTCTGCTTTCCTTTAGTTCTCTGGGATAATTTCAGTCAACTGTTTTGCAACAGGAGCAATATTTAGTCGTCTTTATATTTCAATATATTTCTTTACTGGAATAACCATAAATACACTAGGCCTGTGTAATTGGACTAAAACCAACACAAAACTTAGGACATTTAGGTAAGCAAGTCAGTTTGAGACCAA
Source organism: Oreocharis arfaki (assembly GCA_013398015.1). Classification (NCBI taxonomy): domain Eukaryota; kingdom Metazoa; phylum Chordata; class Aves; order Passeriformes; family Paramythiidae; genus Oreocharis; species Oreocharis arfaki. Next base: position 57,488 of record VZRR01004929.1, read on the forward strand.
AAATGCAGTCAGGGAGATATTTCATGGACTAGAATGACAGACCCTGCTTCATTCCTGTTTACTCTGCTAACAGCAGAAGCAAACAGACAAGTTGTTTACTCTTCATTCGTGAAATTTCTTCACTTGCAATACTACTCTCCTTCTCTGAACTGTATCTATTGGTTTCTAAACCTTTTCAACAACTTGTCACAATAGAGGTAGTCTGAGCAGAAGAGAAGAAAAAAACCAAAAGAAACACTGCTGATCTAGAACACGGTTCCTCATTTTTATATGCACATATTAATTATTTGATGATGCTCTACCAAGGAAAAGGATGATTCTGAATGATGAATGTACTGTCCTAAAATCTGTGTTAAATTATAGGCACTTTTTTTTTTTGTCAAAAAAAGTCCTGATTAAAGAAGCAATGTTGTTACCTTACTGAAAGGTCTTAAAAGTAATTTTTGACCCACAAATTTCACAGCTACATCTTCTCTGAGGCATGCGACTTGCAGGAGATGTAGTCTGGATCCACTTGCTAACATTCTCCAAGCGAAATAAGAGCCTTTAGAGCCTTTTGTATGTACAACCTGTCCAAGCTCATCTGTGTTTATTTGCACATGCCATTGCCCAATTCCCTTCCAGGACACCTCATTTAAAATATCTGTTGGGCAATTATCTATTGATTAGAAGTGTGATACAAACTGAAGAGCTTTTAGGAGGAAGGACTTTTTCCTGTGAGTATCAAAACAGAAAAAACCCAAGGGTTTTCACTCAACTGTAGTAAATGAAAACACAAAATGGAATAATTCTACTGCACAGAAGTTCTTCATGAAGTGTTATGAAAAGGTAACTGCTGTGCAATCTATGCAAATAATTCATCTGGGGTCTTGTGTACAACTGTGAACAACTACGGTTCATAGGAGGGGACAAGATAGAGGCACCAACCTCAAGCATAGTAAATTCTTTGCTGCTGGAATAGGAGGCATGACCCTACAACCTTTCTGATGAACTGTTACCTAACAGCAAGCTCCTGCTCACCCCTCCAATCCCCTTTGCAATCCTGGCTCTAAACACACAGGGCTCAAACACTCCATTTCTCTCACTGTATTTGAATAAATCATTTAGAAGATGGAGTACAAGAACTTCAGAAATGTAGCTTTTAAGCTTTCTAAACACTCCTGGACACTTACAACCTTATTTTCAACATAAGTCTACAGCACTGAAGTGCACACACGACTGCTTGTAGAGACATTTCTCATACAACAGCTGCTTTAGGAGATGAAGGGGTAGCTCACTGGCTAAAGTATCTTCATCAATGCAAATTAATGCCAATCCTACATTTGGCATTAATTTGGTTACTGTGAAAGAAGTCTGCTTTTTCCTGTTTTCATCCGAAGTTGTCATAGAGCCCAGTTGATGCCAACCATATTCTTTATGAACTTGGTGCAACCCAATTTCTGATTTGAATAGGTGAATACCTTTATACTGAAAGTTTTAGGTAGGCTGCTGCACACTAGGGCTGGGCTGAGGACACAGCCAAGGCTGCATCTTAAAACTAATCTGCTGAAAGAGTTCTGTTCCTCCCCACATGACAATGCAACACTACTTACTAAAACACTTCGTGTATTTTTAAACATTAACTTCTCTGTCTTCCCAGAGGTTTTTTATATCTCCTTTTGTTAACAATAAAACTTTGCTAAAGATGTCTGAACTAAGCAAAGAAAGCTGCAAAATAGAGCAGTTAAGATCTTGCTGGAAGAGTTTTATTACAAATACTTCATCTGTTCCTGCCACGGTCTCAGCATTTAAGCCTTCATTCTGAAGATTAAAAGAAAACCAGCACCAACCTACCTATCCTGACCTCAACACCAAATTCCAGCTAACAAAGAGGTCTCAAAACTGTAAAAGTAGAATCCTAATTCACAAAGTGTGAACCTGAATTGTTGGCAGTGGTATTAATAAAAGTTTACATACAACTTCCAGATTAGCCACCCTGGAAAAGATCTCCTAAACACCACATGAAAGTCTAAAGGCCACGAGATAACAACACGTGGGGGGTATTATAATAGTAATTGTGAAGCACAGCCGCATAAATCCAAGTTGAACACTGATGAAAAAAGATGTGAAATAACCGCCTGTGGAGAAATAATACCTTCTGTGTAAATCATCCACGTCAATCCTTGAGCAAACAGAAAAAAGACAAATGCGACAGGAATAGCTCTCACTTGTTAGTGCGTGATATGCTTAGAGACTGAATACCTCTGTTACATTTGAACACAACACATACTGACAAACATCACTTACTGCCAGCCAGCACGGACCAACAGGTGTTTCTCTAACGAAGACCACTCTACAAGAACAAAGCAAAGTGACACGGCAGATCAGCATGCTGAGCCACAGCTCAAGGAATTTATTCTCAGCTCCACTGTTTGCTCAAGGTTAAACAGCAGAATTAGTCACCAAGGCCCTGGCCTGACAATACAAAGGCTTTGGCAGCAGCTCTAGCTTAAGGATTTCCTGGTCCCCCTCTCTCTTCCAGCCACTCCTGTTTGCTGCCCCCGTGGTTATGCCAACACAACCCTGAATCACACTGCCGTTCCATGCTGCCAGAGGGCTACACCTGTTTCTGTGGGTTTTTCCTAATATACATTTCCAACCCCCAAATTAGCTTGCTGGTCAGTTTTAGACCATGCTCATACAAGCAATTGCACCAGCACTGTGGCAGAGACAACATGCTGCAGCAAAGGAGCAGGCAGAGGGCTTGGTGGAGGAGGACTCTGCTCCAGACACCAGTACCATGAGAGTCCCTGTGTAATGACCCCAAGACAGAGGTGCTCTCTGCTTCCCATTTTTAAGGAGTGAGGAAAGCTTGCTGGGACTATTTTTATGAGTTTTGGGGCACTTAAAATTTAAAAACAAAACAAAAAAATAGACAATCATATACCTTAGAGGAGATAGCATGCCACAGAACTTTTTAAAAAATCATGAACTAGACTTTAACCAATTATAAAATATATCCACTGACACTTACAGACACCTCTCCAGTGCCTCCATACAGAAGAGCAGTGCGTTTTAAGAAGATAGATTTATTTTCGACTTATTTCAAAACTTTTAAACAATAAACTCGATAGTTTGGATTTTATTTTTCTTACACATGGTATGGTTTTGTTTCCCCACATCCCAATATGTATTAAATTCCAGTAACAAGCAACTCATGATGTCAAATCAACTTTAACACTTCACCTTATTATTTTCCAGGAAGAACAATGTGGAGCTCAAGACCACATCCAAGATACCAGAAGTCTGAGCAAAATTCCGGAAGATTATTTTACAACATCCCATTCAGACAAGAGTCTGTTTCATATAGAAACATATTTAAATATAGTTATCAACCAACAAATAAAAAAAAACAAACCAAAACCAACAAACAAAGAAGCAAGTTTGAACAGAGATTCCTCCTACCCAAAACAAGGGTTAGCTGCCAAGAATACATTTGGTCTACCCAAAATGATAAGACCAATCTGAACCCATTTACGGGGAGAAAGAAGGAACAGAGACACTCCCACTGATAGAAAGGAATGTGCCAGTGACAAATGCTCCCTGCCCAGTGCCAAACCCATCCCTTGGTGACGAATACTTCAGAAACCCCAACAACTGCCAACCCTGTTTTCTGTCCCTTCCTCTGAACTACAGATCTCACAAACACAGGACTTGAAGAGATTGCTGTTTTAAAAGAAGTATTAGTGCTTCCATCCATCAAGGCAGCAGTCACACCTCCAAGATGCCCTTTGAAGGGCTTGGAAGAGTCATACCCTCGCCTGGGAGCTGGAGCAGAGCAGCAGACTGCAGAAAAGCCCACTCCCCAGCTGCTTGCCAAGCTTCAGGCGGTCCAGCCCTACACTGACCAGCTTCACTTACGATTCTGAGGAAGACGTCAGAGGATTTGAAGGGCTCCTGCACCCCTGCCGGGTATTGCTGCGCAGGAGATGAACGCTGCCTGTCCAAGTAGCAGTGGGCTCGTGCTAAATTTCAACCTCTTTGGCCACCTACTCAGCTGCTATTAATATTGCTGTTATCGGATTTCACTGAATTCCCATGCACTGCTGAGAATAGAAAGGCTCCAGTGGAAGATGTGGCTGCTGCATGGGTTAAGAAACATGAGGACATTCCTCCAGCACTTGGATTCTTAGCAAATTGATATTCAATCCTGAGAGCCACAGTTCACTGCTGAGAATGCTGGAAATAAACCAGCCAGGCTATGGCTGCAGAGTTAGAGAACAGCTTTTGGAAACACACCATTCTATTAGAGTCTAAAAAGCACATACATTTTCCATAGCAACACATCCACTGGACCCAATGCCACTCACATCGTAATAGCACCCAGAGTCAGGTATAAAATGACAGCAGAAAGGATTTCTCCATGCCCCTGCAGAAACCCTGGCTGGCAGCAAGGAGCTCTGTGGGCCCTGATGAATGAGCAGCCTGTCTCCACCCCGCACCCCTGCCTACTAATGCTGAGGGGTGGAGGACAGATGCTCAAGAAGGGAAAGGCAGAGAGGGAACAGAGCCAGCCAACACTCTCCGTGAGAACACATCACCATCTATGGCTTCAGAGCCTGTCTTCTCACACTTCCTCTTGAGTGTGGTGCTTCCTTGCTGATCTCACCCATCATGCTGCCACGCCATTCTGAAACCCCTTATCAAAATAAAAACAGGCACTTCTAGCAAAGTGCATCAACCCTGGCAAGTCACCAGACGATAACATTATCCATTTCCTCATGCTCTTTTCCGACCCCTCCCTGGGTGGTCCACCTCTGCCAGCTTCCTCATGTTCCAGTCTAATCTAGAGGTTCTCCCAAAGAGAAAACTAGTATCCTGTAGGGAAGAAGGCACGCCTGTCAAATAAAAAATAAAAATAAACCCTCCTGGAGAACAAGCAGAAGAGCCTCGATGATAACTTGAGCACTCCTTGTCTCTTGTCTGAGGGGTGAGCAGGGCAAGTGGTATGGAGCACTCCCTGCAAGTTGTTGCTGCAACAAAAAGGAGACCGATAGGATCCTGCATCTTCCTGTTCAAATATTAACCTCTACTATAGAAAATTAAAGTTGGCCTGGATGATCTCTGAGGTCTTTTCCAAAATAAATGGTTCTAAAATTTACAATAATTAATGTAGATTTTTTTGATTGGTCCATTTTTGTGTCTTTTTCTTACTCCATTCCTTACCCCCTCGGTCCATTTTTGTGTCTTTTTCTTACTCCATTCCTTACCCCCTCTAAAAACTCAGCAGCTTCACTAATTACAGGCATCTCTTGTACTGTTTTGTTTACTTGGTTCTTCCAGGACAAAACTAGAATGCTTCCCCAATCTGTATTGGGTACTTTCAATTCCAGATCTAGACTGGCACCTACACAAAAATAAACAGCAGGTATTGTATTTCTGAAATCTACTCACATGTGTCACATGCCATACACTTTGGCCAAGAAGCATAAGAACATCCACTGAGTTTTACGAGAAAAGATGGACTCTCTGCACAAAGTATTAGAAGTTGTGCAGTTGACTCTCAGCTCACACAGTGTTAATGGTTCTCAAAACAATTTGTTCATACTCATGGGGATTTTTTAATTTCAGAGGTGAAATTAATTCCTTCTCAAGAAAAACAAGCACTTTAATACACAGCATTTTAGATAAATCGATAGACAGCTATATCAGTACTTACATATGCTATAGGTCTCTATATCTTCCCAAGTTTTGGTATTTAAAATTTGGAGCATATGATTTTGCTGAACCTCTACTTTTATCTCACTGCTGCCTTTTTTTCTCTTTTAAAAACTTGTGCATATTTCAGTTGACCTTTGCACAAGGATTACATTAAATGTTACCCCCCCTTCTACCTTTTTCCTTCCTCATACCTCAAGAATCAACATATTTGAGCTCATCCTGTTGATCACCAGGATCACTATCAACATTAACTTCTCTTGCATTTAGTTTTAAAGACCCTTGACCCTCATTCCCCCACACAAATCTAGACCATATTGTATAAATTTTGTAGATTAATTTGAAGAGAAGTCAAGATGGGGAGCATACAATTTTGCTAACAATCTTTCCAAAACAAATAGTTGATTTATCTGGGGAGTTACTGAAAAATAAGTTTCAAAATGGACAATTAAGTCCAATCACGTAAGTTTTTAGAAATATATTCAAAACCACAAAAACGTGCAGCTGCTAGCTTGCTCAAAAATAATTCAGGAGCATTATAAAAAAAAAAATTGTATAAAATCCATTATTTGCTTCAGCTAAGCTACAGAAACCATAGCAACTCACAGCACTTTTTTTTCAAGACATGACCAAAACTCATTTTCTCTACTGCCTGATGCCTCTCTGCCATTATTAAGTATTTCTAAAACCATTGTCTTTTTTACTCCCAACTCTCATACCTAACTGGAATATTTCCAACATCCCCTCTTTCCACACACAGATACCAGAGGTAATTTTTTAGAATAGCCCTCAATACTGATCCCATTAATTCCCACCAAGCCTTGATGAGACACATCTGCACCAACTCCAGGTATGGATAAACAAGTTACTGCAAGGTAAGTAAGGGTAAAAACTTTTCCATCTACCAACTACTCCTAGCAACTGCCCATGTGCATGCACTCTCTTACACTCAACCCCCAGGATTAACACAGTTGTTCAATTTGCTCTGAAAAGCATTCAGAGGTGGTCCCTCGGGAAGAGATAGGATTTGGCAGGTTATACAACATTGCTTGCTCAAAGAGGGAAGTTTTTACAGCCTCTGTATACCGGGAGGAGGAAAAAACCACCCCAACAACCTCCTTCATTCGACCTCTTCCCTTGGTCCATACCCAGGAAAAGACCCAGTAAATGCAGTCCTTTGCTATCCTTGTGTCAAGCAAACAGGCGGTGATGCTTAAGTGCCTTGTGTATAAGCAAAACAGGTTACCACATCTTATGACACTCAAAAGCAAGTTTTCCTCAGTTCCTCGGGGTATGCAGAAAAAGAAAAAAAAAACCCAGAACCCAAGTCTCCGCTGCATAATAAATATCAGATTCTTGGCAATGAACATATCTTCTGATAAAGAGAAAAGATGACTGACAGTAACTTGTACTGGGTACTGCTACCTTCACACCTGTACTAACATCCAGTTTCACCAGTCCAAATAGGCATCTGCTTGGCTGCTGTTGTTATAACACCTACTCAGAGAACAATTCAGTTCAGAGGTGACTCAGAGTTACCAGCAGAAGCTACAGATGCACTATTCTTGGCCCATAAAAGTAATCCAGGACTCAGTCCATTCCAGTCATCATGTCCTCAGGAAAGCCAAAACCCATAAATGCCAGGTATATGCACGAGGGATAGTTATATCTTCTGGAGAAGAGGCAGACCCCCTGAATTTTGAGGATACATGGAATTTACAGCACCTGGGAGTCACTTCACAGGTTTCCGATGGCTCACTTTTTCCTCTAGAGCAATTCCAATGTAGTGCTGGCCAAACTGTTGCACAGGAAGACAGAGAATAGGGGCAGTGTATACACCAGACCCTCTTTTCATTCTAAACTTTTGTTATATTATTAAAGAACAAATGCTTTTTTGTTCTGCAGTTTAAAGGCAGATTACTAAAAGCACAGCTTTTGAGAAAGAGTCATAGAGGTAGGACTTTGAAAAAAACATTAGATTTAGAGATTTAGATTCTGATAGAGATGGACAGAGCAAAGATAAAGCAGTGGAGGTACAAGGTAAGAGCAGCTTAGTCCATGATAAAAATTCTGGAAATAAGTTAAAGTAATGCTGCATTTGTCCGTAAGTAGAAGTAAATCACTACTGCATGACTGAATTATTTCATTTAGTCGCTACACTTGGACTAAAAACTTTAAAGAACTACTGGGTTTTCTCAGTAATATTCTGGCAAAATATTTCATGAGCAAATAAGAAGCACTGAAAAAAATTATGATGCTTCCTTTTTGGAATTTTGCCGTATTTTCTCTGCGTTTCTTTGTGTTACCCTAGCAACACAGAGTACAACATCATCACGCATCACACAGAGCACAAGAGTATGAGACAGACTGAACCTGACTTCTCCCTATTAAAGTCAGCTCTCTATTAACTTAAGGTGATCAAATATGTCCAAAAGGAATGAGATATGCAGATACAACTGAACTTTATTCTTTCCCATGTCTTAATCTGCCTGCATTTGTAAAAACATATTTAGAGCCAGGAAATAGCTCCTCAATTAATGCAAAGTCAAATATTAATCTATGCAAGGTTAACAGAAGTGAATACTGAAAGAGGGTATTTTCCCTTGAACCAGCTCTCCCAGAAGACATGGTATGAAGCAGAAGCACAATTTAAACCAAAAACAACATACAAAAATCAAGTAGAATTCACCAAGTGCAGTAAACTTAAGGAAAAAATGTGCCCTTTTGTTTTAGGGAACAGACAAGATCTAAGACAAGTATACATTTTCCATATTTCCTGCAAGTCTCATCTCCCATCCTCAGCTCCTGAAACATCCACAAGTAAGGGAGCTCCTTAAAGATTCAGCTATTCTGATTCAGGTTTCTTATGGCTTCAGATTTATTTCTACAACATTTGAAATATCTAAATTCAATTTGTTGCTATCAATAATACTGGATAAATATTACCTTTTTTAATTAGCTTTTTTTGGGTAAAAAACATTTTTTCCACCCCAAAAGGAAACAGTGCTTTAGGGCTACTTGGAGCAGCCAAGCCAGAGGGTATTTTTAAACATTTGCTCAAAACATTAAGGTTTTTGGGCCAGGTTTTCTAGTCAAGTTTTTAATGTTGGAAAAATGAATGTTTCTTTACTGTAAAGTGAGAGAATGGGTAAAAGTCCAAATACTTGCCTTGCCAGAATGTTAGAAATCTTGTGTGGGAGGCAGAAAAAAAAAGAGAGGCGGGGGGAGGAGAAAAGTTAAGCTAGTCTGACCATATACCTCTGAACTTGGAGAGTTTACATTCTGAGCATCCCAACTGAAACCAAATGTGCTATTAGTCATTCAGGAGTTTCTGTTGTAAAGTTAGAGGAGTCTGAGAATAAAAACCTGAAGAAAATTAATGATATGGGAAAACAATCCTAGACAGGGAGCTATAGATGATCTCACACCTCTCTTTCACCAGTACTCATGAAGTATGTAATTTGTATCACAAAACTGATGACTGAGGGAAAAAAAGGCTTAATACACCAATTAAGACATCAGCAAAATGCTCCAACAAGCTATTACAACTAAGTCTGCTGGTAGGGAAGGAGTGGAACAAAATAATCCGATTCTGCTCCAAGTGAGGCCATGGCAAGATTCCCAACATCTTTAACGAGTGCATGAGTAAACGCTAAATTAGGAATCTTCCTTCTCACGAGAAAGAAGATACTACATGCATCAAGTCTTGGGAATTACAGTTAGCCATCTGCAGAATTTCACCCACTGTCCAGCCAGATGAAGCACTGGAGAAGTGTGCTCCTTAAAACACACATGGCGGTTGTAAGCTATCCTTCCCAGAAGTCACTCAAACCACAGAGCCAAAACTACACAAAAGAAACCCTCAGGCTCTTGACAAGGTTATTCTACAAATTCCTTGTCCAACAATCCTCATAATTTCTGCATGAAAAACAGGCACTCTTTTTCACCAAGGGAAGATTAGAAAGAACCTTGAGACTCTCATCTAGGAATCCACAGCTTTTGAAAACTAAGGGTGTCTCAAAACCCCTATGAATGACAATCATTATTGCATTTAATCACTGCAAAGTTTATCAAATAATGGTGAAGTATGAAAGTATGAAAAGTATGTCAATGGCACCAGTTTACTACAAACTGCAGCTTGCCATGGGACAGTATGCATGCTGCATTAGCAACTGCTACATGCAGACCTGCTATCTTGGAATTGTCTACAGAAGTATCCCTTTTGATCTCAAATTTTTGGCCCTATTTTATTCAGAAATCCCAACAGCAACAGTGCTGCCACTATATTCATAGTTTTAAAACTCAGTGATAAGCCAAGACTTTACCATCATCCTGCAATATAGACCGATAATCTAGACAGGATGAAAAATTAAAAGGCAGTTCAGTAAAATTAATGGGATGTTTCTCCTCTTGATTAGACCTAATTCTACCTGAAACAAATTACAATTGCAGAAAAATAACACAAAAAGTCATCTCAGCATTCTCATAACCAGCATGCATCTTGCAACAGTGAGACAGAATAATTACCAAGATCTCCCCTCCTTCTTTTCACCTCCAGGCTAACAGAGCTACAAGAAGAAATTAACTCAGTGTAGTGGAGGAATACCCAGTAGTATCCTCTAAAGAGGACAGGATATATCAGTCTCTGCTGATGGCTTAGGAACAGGTTACCAAATTGCAGCAAAACCCAGCTATTCCTTGACAGGAAGGTAACCACTACAAAGTACAGGAGAAAAGAACAGGATGAACATACCTTCACCCTTTGACCCACAGATAGTACACATGGATGATAAGCTTAAGCACTATCATCAAGTTTGGTTGCCAGAGGGCAAACCATTGACCACATCACCCACACAACACTGAAAGCATTTTGTGATAGGCTGCCACTTTCTTACTGCATAAAGTCAGACGGGTGGAAAAGGCCATGAAAACATAGCTGGAATGCTCTTAATATATCATCCTCTCTCCATTTCAGTGCAGATGCAGTTAGTGGTCTACTTAACCTACTACAGTAATATATTTTAAAAATAAATTTAATAGAAGTCCCTTTTGTTGATTTTATTTTTTAGCAAGAGAAGGTACAAAGATATACAACAGTCTTCATCATCAAAGGAATACATTTATGGCAGAATAGGACAGTGCACAAGTTTCCTAAGATACTCAAGAAATAGCTCATACTGCAGTGTAAGTTATGCAAGCATCATCTTTAATGGTGGAAATCAGTACTGTCTAAAGCAGTTCACGATATAACAAACCAGCCATCTGTTGGACACTAAATTATTGAGAGACGCTGATTCAGAACTGCTCCAACAGTCAGATATTTACTGCTCAAAGAGAAAGAAGATAAATATGAAGCCTCCTGCCACACTGCACTTGAAGGTCTTCTCTTAGAAAACAGCATAATGAATACATGTGAAATATGCACCTCAAGTTCTTTTTCACGTAGGAAAGTATCTGTGGAAGCTTCTGCTAGGAAAACAAATCCAGAACTGTTGTATGAACACCAGACAGAATGTCAAACATGTAATTACTTGAAATATTATTAAAAGTAACGTAGTTATTACTTAAGGCCCTGAAGGAAAAACCCTGACACAGGACAGGTACACAGGTGAATATATTTGAACTTTTTTTTGCACAATAAATTTACCAAAAAAACCTGTGCAATCCTTCAAAAAGGAAAGCCACCAGGAAAAGAGTAATAAATTAAAAGCACAGAGATACCATTCTTTGCAGAGAGGAAAAAATTAACTCCCATCTCATATGCACTCCAAAATTTCTTCTCCTTTTAAGCAGTGACATTGAAATTAATGAATGCTGATAGCATAAAAATCAACAGATTGGATGTGAAGTAAACAGGCCATTTAAAATACATAAATGCACATTTAAATTAAGTCTGTGCCGATTTTCAATTTGTAGAATCTCACATGCACTCATTTTGAGTGTCATACCAATTCCCCTCAAAAATGAATTCACTAACACACTCATGATTGCAGAGCAACTAACAGAAATAAAAATTGTTTTTAAATTCTACTTCCTTCCCAAAGGCTTTTATTTTTGCTATTTTTAGCTTGCGTAGAGGATCCTGTGTTTCATGGGTGCAACCAAGGCTTGCCAAAGTTCTTTCACAAGCTGGAGAACTTGTGCCAGGGAGCACCACCAGTGGTAATACAGCTTTAGTCAAAACAAAAAGCAATTCCCTGTGAAAAATTAAACATATAATTATCCAATGAACACAATCTCACACTATTTACTCTCTTAGGTAATTATTAATTTTATTGCAGGCACAAAGATTAGAATCAACTGCAAATTGTACTTAATGAGACAACTTTTTTTGCCCTCTGTCTTCTAAAAGTCTTAAGTTGACCATCTATACACAGTTTGTCTTATACTCTTCTCTTTGTTCCTGTATCTTGCTGTGTTGATCATCACTTAGATGAGACATGCTTTCAAATTCAGGCCATAAGCTAATCTCTGCTGTATCCTCTGCCACTGGGGAAAGCACAAGGTGGTGTTTTCTAGGAATTACCCACTAGTTATTTTTTTGTACGTATGGACTGGGACATCACACACTTTAATAAGCAAATGCATGGAAACCCATACAGCTACCTTTTGTAATACCATTAAAGACTAACCTTTCGTAACTGTCATCTGCTTTCTACTTCAAAGTGTGCACTCTTTAAAGCTGACCCGGTGTTGCTGTTTGTTTTGCGAGTTGCCTGGCAGAGACATCTGAGCAGTAGAGAATGAAAACAGTGGGAAAGCATCTTTACCAGGTATCCCAAACTAGCTGAAGAGTTATCAGAAGGCTATTCAAAATAACAGCAGCGGTGGCACACAGACTACCTACAACCTATAAGGAACTAGAAACCAAGCAGGTCCTCTCATTTACAGTAAAAGCAGATTATGGAGTTTTTTACTGGTAACGTAAAAACAAATTAAAAATGTCAATACACTCGTTTTGAAACTGAAGGGAGCTTTCATAATCTAAAATTACATTAACAAAGAAGTCACGTTACCAAGAGTTGAAGTAACCTGAACTAATTAGCTGGGGTATTCTCTCATGGGTGAAGGTAGGAAAAAACCTCCAAAGTTTAGTGGTTTTCTTCCACTGTGTTCACTGCTGCTTACTTTAGCTTTTAAAGAGGACAGTCTCTCCTGTGACTGCAGATGCACAAGTAACAGTAACATGTTCCATTAAATGCTGAATGCCAAAACCTACATGCAATTAAGCTTGACCAAACAGTTTCTAGGAGCTTGAACATATTTGCTTTCCTGACAAAAATTCTGCAAACGAAAGCTCCTCCTATAAGTAACATACATGTGCCTTTGGTACATGTCCATCAAAAAGATTCCTGCCCTGGGAGATGAAAGCAGGCTTCTCTCTTTCTTTTCCCCTCTCCAACTGATCAGACAGTAATAAGTCATTTTTAAATGATGGTAACCACATAAACGCATTCTTGGGCAACAGGTGACAAATTTCCGGTTCAGTGCTTCTCCATCTCTCCTGAACCCTAATTAAGATATAATCATAGAATTTTTTAGGTTAGAAAAGACCTTTAAGATCATTGAGTCTGAGCATTATCCCAGCACTGCTAAGTTCACCACTAAACCATGTCCTCAAGTGCCTCATCTACAAGTCTCGTAAGTATCTCCAGGGATGGCGGCTCTACCACTGCCCTGGACAGCCTGTTCCAATGCTTCACAAGAGTTTAATTGAAGAAAATTTCCCTAATACCCAAACCTAAACTGCACAGTTGGTTGGCCATTTGGCACAATTTGAGGCCATTTCTTCTTGGCCTGTCACTTGTTACTTCGGAGAAGAGGCTGACCCCCACCTGGCTACAACCTTCTTTCAGGGAGTTGTGGAGAACAAGGTCCCCCCGAGCTTCCTCTTCACCAGGGTAAACAACTCCAGCTCCCTCCGCTGCTCCTCGTCAGACCTGTGCTCCAGACCCTTCACCAGTTCCATTGCCCTTCTCTGGACACACTCCAGCACCTCAATGTCTGTCTTGTAGTGAGTGGCCCAAAACTGAACACAGGATTTTAAGTGGCCTCACCAGTGCTGAGTACAGGGGGACAATCACTGCCCTGGTCCNTTCAGATCCCTCTGTAGAGCCTTCCTGCACTCCACAGATCCACACTCCCACCCAGCTTGGTGTCATCTGCAAACTGACAGAGGTTGCAACTTCCCTTCCCTGCCTTGTCTGCCCTTTCACTTCAGTGCCCCATTGATGCCTTGGGTTTCAACTTTTATGTTTTTCAAATCCTGTACTGCCTAGTGTGTAACTCTGGAGTTTCCTGTAGCCTGTTAACTTCTGCTCTCTCATGGTAGGTAGACATAACAAAGCCTCTCCAGGTCTGCTCTCCAAGGACACCCAGACCATCCTAGGCCCAAAAAGTATAAACCAAAAGCCTCTGAGAGGGGGGCAAGCTTTGGGAAATTACATCATTAACTGAAGCTTTAATTGGAGAATTAACCCTGATATGCAAATGAACCAAACTTATAAAAGTGTGAAGAACTCGTGACCTGCTGTCCATCTTGGGGTGTATTTTGGCAGTAGCCTCTGGACTCCCCAGGGTGTACCTCTGAAAGCCCTTGGAATAAATACCTACCTTTATTCCCTTATTCCTGTCTAGTCTCTGTTTTTAAGTCGGCCACTACAGACATCACCACTATGCAAATACACTTCTCTGAAAAAACACAAGTACCAGTCCTTCATTCCAGCTTTTCTCCTGATAAAACTCATGCTAGCCATTAAAGGAAGGAAATTTAACAAGTGACTTTGGCAGACACCTGACACAGCCCAAGCACAGAGCACCTGTCTTAGTCCTCCTGTGCTGGCAGCCTCGTGCACACTGAGAGAAGCTGCTGGGCACCCATTGCTCACATGGTACCCAAGCAAGCAAAACTCAGGCACACAGACTAGTGCTGTTCGATACCACCATTCCCTGGATTAGTGATTTAAATCTTATCCTAGCAATGAAAAAAAAAAAATAATTAACAAAAAATAGAAGTCATTTACAAATACAATCACATCATTCAGGTCGTGATCACGATGCCAGACTAATTACATTACCTGGATAACTAGAGATTTCTGTATGGGTTATTTATCAAACTAGCTTGTGGAATGCATTGACAAATTATTCAAGCAGTTTTAGAGAAAACGGAATTAAACCAAGGACTTTGTTTACAGCTCAAAGAGGAAAATGGTTTAGAAAGACAAAATGTTGTTTATAAAGAGAAAATTATCCGTTTGCAAGAGGTTCTGTTCCTCTTGAAGGAATAAAAATATCACAATGAAATGGCAAATAATACTAAACCACCAGCACTAAGTGACTTCTGTATGATTTCTCAACAGCAGCCAACATTCAATACCAGAGGCGAGCTCAGGTTTCAAAGAATAAAATGTTCTGCGCAGAGAGAGAGAGGGTTTTGCAGGACAAGCACAGCAGAGGAGTATCATTACCAATGCATCTTATTCTGTGCTTATTCAACCTGTGTGGGTGTGCCTTCCACATAACCATCTGATGTGTGATTTTACAGTTACACTTCCCATGCCAAAATCAGTAACAAAACCTCTTAAATTAACTGATCTTCAGAGAGCAAAAGGAGCTTTTAAGTAATGATGCTGAATATAGCATAGGCAAATATATGTACCAGCTTATTTCAAGAGACTTTCAGGCATTCTTATTCATTATTCTTCTGAAGATTTTCATGAAACTTCCAAAGGCTTAATGAAAAACTATCATATGTTAAATAGCTAATAATTAATGATAACATTTTTTCCCTGTGATTGCACAACCTGGTCACGTATAGAAATAGTCAGATACTGGTCTGGATTAAGAGACCTACCATGATTTTATTCATCTTTTCAGATAGCTGTATATACCATGTTCCACATTTGCTAAAGCTTAACAGTGGCAGATTACTTGATTGATTTATCAAATCAAATTCCTTCCATATGATTTGTATTTGATTTTTTCCTTAGTTTTGCTTCTTGGAGTTTTTCATAGAGCTACAGAAGTTAAAAGCAGCTTTTACTGTATGCAACCTTCTCAAAACCACACACAGGAACATCCACATGGGACCAGATCAAAAAAATATATCTAGCCCAAGATCTCATCCTCCCATGTCATCCCAAGTGGTTGCCTAAGGAAGAGTGAAAATAGAGCAGGAAAGATGCTTCTCCCTTGCGGACTCTCCAAGCTAGATGTGGTTTCCACATACAAAGTAACTCTTAAGAGATTTCCCTTCTTTAAACTTCTCCACTATCCCTTGAATGCAAGTAAACTTTTATCACCCACAGCATCTCTTGGCAAGGAAGCCTACTGCCCCTTGCTTTGGTTCATTGATTATTCATATAACATGTAACATTCATATTACATATAACATATAACATATTCAGTGACCAGCTGAATCACTTGCCCATGTCATCTGCTAGGGGGTTTTTGTTTATTTATTTGTTTTAAGCTTGCTTCTTTGTCCTGCTCTCCCCTTCATCCATCATCTCTCTTTCAGGCTCAGGACTCTCAGTGGGCTTAACTAAATCTGAAGGAGAAGCTATTCCTACTTTTAGTCAGAGAGATGCCATGATGATGAAGATATTCTGGTTCCACAGATCTGCTTTTGGGAGAGTTTGGGGAAGTGAGAAAGAGACAAAAAGGAAAACGATCGAAGTCCAAAGCTTCATATGGTATTGCAACATCAGCAAATGCCAGATTAACCACAGTAGCACAGTACAGTGCTATTGTTTTTCCTATTCCTAATACTTGTTTCTGGGGTAAGATTGGGTCCTTTTCTCTTTTTGCTTGGTTGGTTGTACTTTTGTTTGTTTAGGTTTTTTTTACAGGCACTGAAAACTGAATAGATGCCTTCACAAACCTTCCAACCCCATTATCTCTGGCCTGAGCAGTATTAGCTATTCCAGAATGCATCATTTCATACACAAAATTGAAATTGTTCTGATTTTCCAGTTTTCACTTAAGTAATCCAAATTTCCTTCTATTTTATACATAAAAAACCTCACAGTTTCTGAAAAAAGTAACTCAAAAACTACTACTAAAAGCTGTTTACAAGAGTAGTTAACACTGGTATGTTTGGACAGATTAGGATTAGTTTCTGGAATTGTACAGTAATTCTCTAACTGCACAGATCCCTGTTGAAAATACATCACAGCTTCAAGTCAAACCACACATAAACTGTGCCTTCTGTTAACTCAGGCATTTTTAGCTAGTGCTTTACCAAGAACATCACTCACCCCCGAAAATTATCACAGTTGAGGGCATCTTACAACATCAGGTCACAGAGTTAAAAAGAATACATTACTGCATCATAAATCTGACAAGCATATTTCAGTGGTTATTCACAGGGAACAAGTGGCTGTCTGTAATTTAATAGCCTTTGCAAGAGCAGAAGTATTTTGAACTTGGACTCCCTTTCCCCACCCCAGTTAAATATTTTATCATACAACACGTTGGAATCCACGTCAGTTGATGCATATCTGTACATACTAGGTTCAAAGGTGTGTACGTGTTTACATTTGCAGGACGTTTTTTCTAGAAGGGAAAGGAAAGAGGAAATATCATCAGCATTAGTCAACGTTCTTATTCTAGTCCTAGAAACTAGCTGCAGCAGCTTTCAAAATTTTGCTTTCTGCGTCAGGTTCTGATACCACTCTCCCTCCCCAGGCAGACAGAATCGTAGGGAGGGGATATATACACTGGAGGGCAGGGCTGTGGGGAGGACTGGCTCTGCAGGAGCCTCATGTGACATTCAACAAGCACAAAGTCCAAGTCCTGCCCCCTGGATGGACCTAATTCCTGTAACTGCAGAGTCGGGTGGGGAGCTGGGCCTGGCGGTCCTGCTGGGCCGAACCTCAGCCAGCAGCCAGTTCTGGCACCGCTGGCCAACAGCACCCAGGGCTGTACAAAATAGTGTGTGACCCTGTAACATGGAGCATGGCCAGAAGGCTGACAGACCTCATCGCTCCCCCCTTCCTCAGCACTTATTCTGCCACCTCTATAATGCTGCTGTCGCCAGTTTGGTGTCTCACAGTACAGGAAAGACATTGATAAACTGGAGCAAGCTGAGTGGAGATCACCAGGATGGTCAGGGCTGGAGATCCTGAGCTTGATCATCCAGCTTGTTCAGTCTGGAGAACAGTTCTCCAGGTGGGTTTTCTTTTGTTGTTGTTGTTGGGGTTTTTTTCCTTTTGTTTCTTAAAACAACAGATCTCTATCATTTAAAAGAAACATGCCTTTGTGTGGTTAAGATTGGCTGCTACATAGGGCTCTTTATTTCCAACCCTCCGCCCCTCCTTATCATCTAACCATGTGGTGAGACATTATTTTATTTAATTGGTTTCAGTGACGACACGAAAACAACCCTGCAACCCTCTGGAAATGCAGTTTATAAGAATATTTGAAATTGTTATTTCATTGCCAACTGCAGTCTGTAGCATTCACAGCAAAAAAAAAAAAGTATTAATGTCACTTTAAAGGATACTATAAATGCTCCAATTAACCAGTAATAATAATTAGAACTGAAATATCTGAAAGCTCAGGAAGAAAAATGGCCAAAAGTAGGGTTTTGTATGAAGTAGGATCAAAAACTGTTAATACACCGTTCAGCTTTACTTTCTCTATTTACAGAGTACGGTTAACTGGCAAACTCCTGTATCCATGGAAAACTTCAAGAAGTCAGCTTCCCCCACTATTTAAATATAGAAGCTCTTCCTGTTGAGTTGTCTGCAGAAAAACTAACTGAACTCCAGCAATTTAGCAGTAAAATACAATTTAGAATAATACAATAGTGAACTTGCATACATGTTTCTGTGTAATTGATATTAACTAATACAAGTTTATTCTTTTTCCAAGTCATTCAACTTCCAACATCGGACACATACTTTTCTGCATGGAGGAAAAAGAACCACCACCAAAAAATGCAGGCTTTCTCTTTACCTTCTTTTGTAAGGTAGTCAGTGCTACCCACCAAAAATGCTGTCCTCACTCTCATACATTTTTTTATAAACTGCATTTAATCCTGGGAAGTTAGGGGATTGAAATGAATACAGGTATTTAAGATTCAGGTGGATTCCCATGGGAATCCTAAAACGTTAGACACTTCTCTTAACACAAACAAACATTGTAAAGGCTTTCAGTAATAAAGGTTTTGTATCACTACCCCCTCACCCCCCTCCGAAAACAAGTTATCCTACAGATACTTTTAAAATGTAACAGGATAAAAAATGAGGACTTGGAACTAAACCAACACCATTCAGCAGAAAGCTACTGCAGTCTTGCTCAGCAAATCATTCACTTCTGTAGCAGAACTATCTGAATTCCAACATAAGGCTATGGATCTGTGTCACTAGAGATACATCAATTGCTTTCAATACAACTAACACATGCTAAATGTATTGTTTTTTCATATCATTCAAACTCCTCCTGAACACTTGTAGGTACAGGTACAGAACTCCAGAGTTCTTCATTCTTATAGCAGAATCATTTTCACAAAACAGGTAAACGGTAAAAGAAAACACTATCAAAAGTATAATCTCATAAAGAAAGTGTAAATTATTAACTGTTAAATTACTCAACAGCAAAATGATCTATCTTAAATATTATTCATAATGACCAGAAAATAAAGCAGACAGATTAAATAGCACCACACCCAACACTTATAGACTTTATAATGAAGAGTTGCAGGTAAATTTTTGCCAGGTATAGTCCAAAGTCTGGAACATATTTTATTGCTTACAACGTTTTTACTGGAAGGATTTACAGTTTATTCAGATTAGTGACATGAGCACAAATATTTTACACTTAAACACATCAGTTCCACAGGACTGAAAAAAACAAGTTTTCTTTATCTCTACATAATTGTCCTAAGTACTAATAAAAGTAAAACATGTGAAATGACTGATCTTGAAATTAGTTGTATCATAAAAAAAATTAAATACAGCAATTTCAATATTTTGAATACGGCTATATCCAGGAAGCAAATACATTTCTTTGACAATGCCCATAGCAAAAAGAGAATTTACGCACTTACAAAGCTGTAGAAACATTTCTAGAGTCAATCTGAAGTAAGGGTGCTGCACTTTTCCATTTCAAGGGAACTGTCACTAGGAAACTTAGTTACCATAATAAAGGCCTATTACAACCACATGTGTAGAAAATGATATTTCCCTGGATATAAATGGGGAAAAAGCTGCATCCATTGTCCTAATTAAATTTTGGTTAAATGGTTTGCATTTCCGTTTTCAAGAGCCACAAAAAGCTCTCTCTTATTTGTTTCATCTCAGCTTGAATTCAAGGATAGTTTCTAAAATGCTAAAGCCTTTGGGATGATTGACTCTTCAGTCACATAGGTGTAAGCGAGAGAATTTACACAGGTACAAGTTTTAGTCCAATCATTTTTGTATTTCGTGCACTGAAGCACTTGGCTTTCATCCAGCACACAACTTTCTATTCTACACAAAATAAAAAGGCAGGAAAGGGTGGTTCCATGATGTGTGTTTGAGTGTTTGGGGTTTTTGTGTTTTGTTTTTTTTAAATTTATTTTGAGGCCAAACTAGAAAATACTTTTTTTAACACATTAAAATGCATATTTCTTGGAAAAATCAGCATAGCAAATCCAGGCTCAGTTCTACCATACCCTCTTATTATAAGTATTAAATTCTTGAGCAAAAAAAGATTTCAAGATGATATAGTAAGTAGGCAAATATATTAGATATGGAAGAAGACCATAAATTCAGTATTATCAACAGCAAACACCAGTTCTGAACTACCTGTCTGCAAATTGACCTGCATTCTCTCTCTTCCATTGTTGTCTTTTAGGATTGTTTTGTTTGTTTGTGGGTTTTTTTGGTTATTTTATTTTGCTTGTTTTGGGGTTTTTGTTTGGTTTTTTTTAAGTACTCATTTTCAAGGTATTTGACTCTGTCTCCTTTGAGCAAAATACAACAGCTGTTCCTGAAGGACAAAATAGGATACAAGCCCCAAAAGAGTGTATCATTGTCACAGCTCAAGCTTTCAGGTAGCCCATTTGCCAAACAATTTAAAGATTTGAGTGATACTGGTAAAGCAAACCTAAAAAATTCCTCCAAAGACTGAGATGCGGTACTGCTTTTACAATTAAAGCTCTCCAAAAAACAAATTTCCAAGAGCCTTGACAGCTGTTTTCCACTCAAAAAGATAATTTTTCCAGGAATTTCTATGTGGATTGCTTTCTTCAGTGGTCTGCCCAATAGTGTTAACATTCATCCCACAGAACAGAAATTTAGCTTTGCCTTTGTTTACCCTGCAAAAGAAAGCACCCTGAACAGGAAACACAAGTGGAATCAGGAAATGCAGCATATTCCCCAGGACTAGACAGGAAAAGCATTCAAGTAATAAGAAACATCAACTACTATTAATAAAGAATATTTTCTAATTCACTATCTACTATGTAATGAAATAGCATGCAGTTACTTCCTACCACAAAAACCAGTAATGTGCTGAGGGACTAAACTTAGCTGCAAGCAGGTGTAACTTCTTCCTGTGCTATCTGCTACTGTTCCACTCTTACTTTCAGGAATCCTATTAGACCTGCACAGTTAGTGGCTGCATCCAAAAGGCCAAGTGAGGCCATTTCATCACTGAAAGGAAGCACTGGCAGTACTGTGATATAAAATACGGGATAAAGAAGATAGGTACTACAGGACATTGTGTTTGGCTTAAATCAGTGCTAGGAGGCTTCGCTTCTTACAACCCCTAAAAGAAGAGGCTTTCTTAATAAGAGACAAGAGTTGTGATATGCAAGGTAGTGATTCTGTACATATGCTTAAAATACTTAAGATTGGTATAATAGTTCGCTCTTATGCAAACAGAACACCACATGAAATATATCCTGCTCCAAATGGAGCAACAGACACAGAATATGTGCTTACAGCCATATCACACTGCAACTGTTTAATTTTCTCAGGTTTTATTTTGAGAGCATCTATTCTCTGAACGACTGTTTTTGGTGGAATTTTAAATTCAGAAAGTGTTATCTCTTATCTGAAATAGAGATCTCAAAAAGCTCAGCTGAAATACAGGAACAAGAGGATGAGCACAACATACAACTTCTCTCCAGCTGGCTTTAGTTATATAGAGCTTTATGTTACAGAAAGCATGGCATTTTAATTTTTTCAGGACTGCTTTTTGCTTTAGAAAATAATGAAAAAAGATTATCCTAAAGAAACATTAAATGGATTAAGTTAAAAACTACCCAAAATTTTGAAATGCCGGGGCCAAAGTCAGAGCTCTGTTATTTCATCTCACGTATGCACTTAATTGTGGGAATTAACAGCAGGTCAGAAAGCCTGTCTGAGTCTGAGATTGGTCTCAGCACAGTCCATTTCTACCTGTGAGAAATCTAGTTGAGAGCAGCAAGAAATTCAAAATAATAGAGGGAGTAAACAGCAACAAGGCTGCAGCTAGCATTTTGTTTGGATTCTTGGGATGTCTATGTTGTAGATAACTAATAATAGTATGGTGTAGCTACAATAGCCAATGAATCTACTGTAGTAGTTGAGCAACCAATGGACAGCTAACACGAATGATAAACATATAAAAGTGCATATATATGACACTGGCTCTTGGAATAAACGCTTTTTGCCTGCACTTTATGTTAGAATTAGTGTGTGTTGCGTGTCCGCCTCAACTGCGACACTTAGTCCCACTTCAGCAAAACTTCTCCAACAGTGTTTTCTGTTTGCTTTATACAATTAACACATTACAAAATTGATAAATATGTAGAAAAAGTGCAGGCCAGCAAAAAGATGAAGGCCTTATCCAAATACCAAGTTCTGCAAGGTGATGAGATACTTTCAGCTGTCTTGGGAAATAATCACAGAATGATTTGGGTTGGAAGGGACCTTAAAGATCATCTAGTTCCAACCTTTCTGCTATGGGCAGGGACACTTCCCACACCAGACCAGGTTGCTCAAAGCCCCATGCAACCTGGCCTCAAACACTTCCAGGGATGGAGCATCCACAACTCCACTGGAAAATCTATTCCAGTGCCACACCACCCTCACAGTAAAGAATTCCCTCCCAATATCTAAAACTAAACCCACCCTCTTTCAGTTTAAAACCATTACCCTTTGTCTTATCCTATGCATCTTTGCGGAAAGTCCCACTTCATCTTTCTTTCAGGCCCCTTTTAGGTGCTGGAAGGTCTCCTTGGAGCCTTCTCTTCTCCAGGCTGAACAACCCCAGCTCTCTCAGCCTGTCTTCATACAAGAGGTGCTCCCTGTTCATCTTCATGGCCCTCCTCTGGAATCACTCCAGCACTCACATCCTTCCTATGGTGGGTTCCTCAGAGCTGGACACAGTGCTCCAGGTGGCGCCTCAGTTTTGAGTTTCACTCAAGACATACTCTAAATATAACAGTGTAGTAATAATATTAATGGAAGCCAATTATTTTAATTTGCTTTATTATTGAAAAATGAAATTAGTATGGTAAAACTTCAACATCAGAACTCAGGGGCTGTGATAGCTTTAAAAGCAGTTTGCTATATAGGATTTTGCAGTGAATTTTCTTTTTTTTTCTTAATATTTTACTCTATTAACCCACCATTATTTGGATTTATTATTAGAATTTAATGAGATTCTTTAACTGGACACCTCATTTTACAGAATTATAGATGTTTTCATGTAGAAGAATTAATTTGTCTCAAAGACAAATTTGAGTTTACACTCTCAGTCTGAGTGTTCAGGCTGCCTCCTTTAAAACTCATAATTGGGATAAAAAATTCCATCAGACTTGAAGTTTAGTGTCTGCCTACATGAACTCTCCCTTTTAACTCTATGGTATGATTTTATTAAGAACCCATCCACAGCTGGGAACAAACTGGGTGTGTCACTCCTAAAGAGCTGGGTAAGGAAGTGCTTAACATTTTTAAATAGTAACCATGCTGACAACTGAGAGTCACTAAGCTTGTATTACATTCTTACTTTGACAGAACCAAAAAAGAATCAAATGAAGCATTAAGACAATCTTGCCTTAGTATAAATTAAAAAACCCTCACTGTCTGCTGGATTTTAAAACAACATCTCCAATTAGAAATAATAAAATCCTAGGCCAAAAAAAAAAAAAATCAAATCTACTGAGAGAACTGAAGAGGGACACATATGCATTTACACAAATAACTAACCACTGAACAAGATGATATGGATATGACTGGCTATAAGAGGAATAAGTCCATCTGGACGATCCTTCTTGGAACACATGACATATTGCTGTACTATACCACTGAGCAATAACTTCTGTAGATTTACAGAAAGACTGAACTATAAATCTCAGACATTAATGCACACTCCCATTTTCACTGGCAGAAAAGAAACCATCCATGCCAGGACTGTTTTTCCATACCACCCAACTACTAATCTTGCCGATCTGGCAAAGCATGAAGTTTGCAAGGCTTGGAGCAGCAACCAGTAATTTTAGCCAGCCTTTTTCACACAAACTTCTAAACAATAAAATTTTAAGGAGCTTTTTCTTTGCAAAAAGGATAATCACATAATCACTTGGAACTGAAAGTCTGGGTATGCAAAAGGATTTTTGTCTCCTGTCCCAGATTACTTCTAGTAATTATAGAGGAGGGTTTCACATCATGCCTGTGCATCATCTCAGTTGCAAGAGAAAACAAAATACAAGTGAAAGTTGTAGCCTCTTCACCAGATAGAAAGATTATTTTCTCAGAACAGATTCTGTTCATGAGGAACAGAGGGTCTTTACCTTAATTCAGGTAGGACATGAACACTGCACCACATACAGAGTTTGGTATCTCTGAATGGCTTTGCAGTGGTGTTGATTAGACAGAGAGCCATCAGCAAAGGTATGGTGAAAGGCAGCAAGCACACTCAGGAATAAAGCACAAGGAGAAAATAACTTTTCCTGCTGGGAAGGGACCCTGCCCAGGTGGGACGGGACGGCAGTCTGACATGCCAACAGCCTGAGGGCGTATAACTTCCCACGAGGTAAAAAGGAGATACCAGACATAACTGCCAGGCAGCAGAGACTGGGGAAACACATGGAACAACTCACAGAGCTCATCTACCTCAAAAGGTGGATGCGCCTCCTGAGGACCTTCCCAGCACCAGAGGTGTCAGATCAATTAAACAAGGGTGAGAGGGACAGAGATGCAACCTCCCAGAGTGTGTGAAAGACTGGTTTTACTCTTACACAAGATGACAACTCTCATGTCCTCCTTAGCAGCAGAAACAGACCCACCCTTTTAATGGTACCTTCCTCTGACTAATTTTCCATGTCCAAAACAAATCAAGCACCTTGTCATGCCCAACAGTACATGCACGTGTCCTACCAGCACCCTGTTCTCTGCCATCCCAGCCTGTTAAGCTGACTTTTCCAAGCAACAGTTCATTTAATCTATTTTGGGTAGATAAAAAACATGTGCTGAGAGTGGTGCAACAGCAGAACACAGCAGTCCTCTTCTAGTGTCAAAATACACACTGCTTGAGGCACACATTAATGTTATCCCATACAACATATCACAGCTGCTTTAAGATGTGGGCAATTAGACTCATGTGATAGCAGCAAAATGAATTTGCTTAGGAATGTTAGAAATCCAAAAGTTAAATGCAGTCTTTTAAACAGGTCAGCAGATAAAAAGTTTTCCTTCTTTGTGACAAGAAATTATTTACTTCTAATCATGAAACTAGAGTTAACAGAGGATAACACAAAAGCAAGACATGAAACAGTACCCCTTTTCTGAGGCCTGGCATCCTACAAGTTTTGAAGACATTGGTAATTCATCTTGAATGTAAGAAATTACATATTTCTATTAAATAATAAAAAGACACATCAGATACAATTCCAGATCAGACAGCATTTCTCTCCTGACACACATATAAATCTCTCTGAAAATCCTCTGAAGAATAGCTTGCCCTCTGGGTAATCAAATTATTTCTATAATTAACTTTTCAATGGAGAGAGTTATCTTCATGTAACTTATTTCCTTCATTTCTTGGAATAAAACTTCCCTCCCGTCCCTCTCCAACCTCCTAAATACATAAAAAGGGCTTGTATAGTTAGTACACCACTTAACAGCACGCTCAGATACAGAAGTTTTGAATTAGTGTGTAAGCATTTAATACACACGGTGGGACTGTCATATGATATATAATGTGTGGAGAAGCAAACTCATACTGAAACAAATTACAAGAACACAGTTTTATGGCTGGCAGCTCTCTTGACTCTCACCCAGACCCCCCGCATTGCTGTCCATAAGAAGTACTCAATAGTTAAATCTGCTTTTTTAAAAAACACTAATTAAACCATTGCTGAGAAGGTTCGATGTAAAACCCCTGTTGCCTCGTGACAGCTTCGAATTCCAGCCTTACTCTCTGCTCACGGAGCCGGGAAGGGAACTGGCGGTGCTGAAAGGACCCAAAAAAGCCTGGGTTACAGATCCACTGGATGAATTTCATGGCTGACCTCACTTGGGTGCCGCGGTTTAACGTCAGGACGAGTTGGACAACATACCTTGCACAACAGTTTGCTATCTCGACCTCCCCATGGTTCCAGCTTGTCACTATTGACGCCGCTGAACACCAGCTCCTGACCGCCTCCAACCCTTCCCAGCCGTACCCTTGGAGCAAACCTCCACCAAAATAACTTTTGCTAGGGCTTTGTGAATAATTTAAAAGCACAGCAGAGGTTACCAGCCCTCTGGCTTTTGGCATGACGTAGGAATCAGCAGAGAGAATACCAACATCCTGGAAGGGTGCCAAGTCCCTAAACACCAGATTAGTGAGAAATTACATTTAGGGTATGAGTCAAAGACTGGAAAACACATTGCCATCTCACATATCAGACCTCAAAACAGTATGAACTTTCATTCTGAAACCAGGCAGAGAGCATGTCAACAGGCTACCACCCGATCCACCTACAAGAGATTTCTCTCTAATTAAAGCAGTTACATGTCATTTCACAATATTTTTTTCCTTGTATTTACAGAAGGATTACTGCCTGTTCCTCTTTGATAAAACTGGTAATTTAAGACAGGAATCAATCCTTCACATTCAGCTTGCCAGGTTTCCAGCAAAACCCACAAAAGTTTCTTTTTTTTGAGACAATAAATTCACCCTTTGTCCCAATATAATAAAAACAGTTCATACTGTAACAAATCAAGATACCCTCAGATGATTTTTACCTTGGCTCCCTTATCTTAAAACACCTGTCTCTATAGTAAAGTTTCACCCTAATCTCTCAGAAAACTGGTAATAAAATTCTTATTAGGAGACACAGCAGTCCTGAAATATGAAAATCCACTAATTATATTCCAGAACTAAACCACTGCTGTTTCACAGGAAAAGCTCCCACCTCCATAAACATGCCAATTACTCTTTGTGCAATTCAGTACTTAATTTCTACTCACACACAGACACATACCTGTTGACAGGGGATGTGACACTCAGAGACAAACATCTGACTAATATTTGGAGTGGCAAAACCAGCGGTCCTTTAGGAACACTGTACCTAAGCCTCAAATCCATTTGGATAAGTATCAGAAGTACCACATCAGCCTTTCAGATTTACATTGGTAATCACAAATCATAAGGAGAAGTGATGCTTTTGATATAATTTCACAATTTTGCGCTAAGTCAAAAATAAGCTGAACAGTTTCCATCTCATACTAAATGTTGTAAATATTCATTAACAATTAGTTTGCTTGTAAGGTAAGTTATTATTGTGATTATAATAACAATTCATTTTTTTAATTACATTTCTGCAAGTCTTATATACTAGCTTTAACAAGGCTTAAACCCTCCCCACAGTATTCAGAACTGCTTGTACCAGATTAAAAGAAGAATTTTCCATAGGCAAACACTAAAAAAACATAGACTGTGAAAGAGCTTAGAGGGAGAAGGAAAAGGAGAAAACAAAACTACAAAACTCACTTGACTGTAACTCGATTGGACAAATCCTGAAGATCTCCTGGGTGAAAAAGCTGAGCTTCTTTCAGTCCAATGTTTTCGCAGGCTTTCAGAAAAACATTTATATTATCCTGCAAAGAGAAGTAGAAAGCAGTTGCTCAGTTAAGAGCACTAAGCAGGTTTTGCAAGATGATTAGTGCGAGCCTTTAAATGTCAAAGTCCAGCTCACGTAAATAATACTGAAAAAGCAATCTTCTGGATCATAAACGCTGCTCGTTTCTCATGCACACAGGCTGGCTGGGCTGCGATCTCAGGGACTGAGGGGTATGTTAAAGATTACCTGGCATAAGGCAGCGGTGAGCCAGTAGGCAGCAATCTCCACTTTGATGTCAGCTCTGCTCAGCAAACAAACGCCCTCTTCCTAGCTTTGCACGACAAGCCTCACCTCTTGCCTTTAAAAATAACTCCAGCTACTGACATTCACCACCCAGAAACTCTTGGCACAGGGGGAAGAAGAGGAGGGACGCTCCGTTTCTATGCTCACAGACTGATGAGGGAATACTGCACCTGGAGTCTGGGTTTGGTTGCTGAGCAAAGCTCTGGAGAGACAGAAACCAAACTGTATTCAGAGCTGCTGCTGCCTCACTTGGGGGGGTTTCTCTCCTTCGAGTTCCTCCCCTTCCCACGCCCACACCCCCAGCTCCCCAACTTCACACCGATCTGTAACAAAATATAGGTGCAGCACCCACTCACTGCACCTGCTGCAGGATCGACCGACCCACAAGAGAAATGTTAAAAAAGAATAAATCTAAATATATATATAGGGAGATTATACAACTTGTGATCTCTTTCCACTTCATAAACAGTGGGCAATAGGCAAGAAATTCCTTCTCGTTAAGGCGGAATGCTATCAACAACAAAAGAATGTGCCCTCTTGTGCACTTGCTTCCTTCAGCTGGAAGCCAAAGGAAAAGGTACACAAAGTTACTTAATTCATAAGCTACACACAGCCCTGTCATTAAGGGTTTGTAAGTCAAAGTGCTGGTATCAGAATTTCACAGTATGGGAAAGGTCTGCTTTAGCAATTTAATAAGCTTTAAACTATTTTTTATTTTACACAATCACTGGATGTGACAGTTATTCCTTCATTTAAAATTCATCTACAAAGAAAATAACAGCTGCTTCTAATATCGAAAGTAAAACAAACCCAAGAATCCCCACAACCTTCTGTTTTGAAGATCCCTGGGATTCTAGTATTCCTTATCAGTCTGTAAACATGGCTTAATTCAAGGAAAATATTTGAGCAAGGTATTCCCCATGCACGCTGCGGGCTTTGCACAACCACATCTGAAAGATCCCAGGTGTCTCACACACCGTGAAGGTTATGCCCCAAGGCCTGATGCAATGTGCCATGGTGGGGGCTGCTCTGCTGCAGGGGATGAAACATGATGGAAAACACGGGGGCACAATGCGGTGGCAGATGAGAGGAGGGAGCTGGGAAGGATGGAGGACAGGCAACCTCACAGCCCCTGCCATGCCCAGGGGGCTGCCTGCACATTTGGCCAGGGAGGAGCTTCATGCTGTGAGATGAAGCCTCAGAAGGGGCATTTATTTTTGCTTTCCATGCAATGCCCCTTCTGCCTTTCCATGCAGCATGGCGAAAGCTGGATAGATGTGTCAGCTTTGTTCAATCAATATTTGAGTGTCACATTAGTACCAAAACAGCAAGGACTTGAAAAGGCACCGTTTCCTCTGCAAGAAAGAAGCCACAGGCTACAGTCCCATTGCAAGAAGATGAATTG
Organism: Oreocharis arfaki; assembly: GCA_013398015.1. Classification (NCBI taxonomy): domain Eukaryota; kingdom Metazoa; phylum Chordata; class Aves; order Passeriformes; family Paramythiidae; genus Oreocharis; species Oreocharis arfaki. The sequence goes on from VZRR01004929.1 coordinate 86,917, forward strand.
CTTGCTAAACAACCATCAGGTCAGTGTTCAGGGGACTAGGGAGTCTAAGGAACTGGCAAGTAAGGCACAAGAAGAAAGCAGCAGAGCAGAAAGAATTACTAACTCCAAGGTAATGAGCTGGAGAGACACCAACACCAGTGAAGGCAACATGGTCTGATCGGTCTGACCAGTCACCACAGCTCAGAGCAAACTCCCAAACCCACGGGTTATGTCAACCACAGCGCTGCAAATGAGCGCATTGTGCAGGTAAACAAGGAAGAAGAGTCATATTTAGAAAAATAGATGTCGTCTACACCCTGAGAGCAACAAAAACAAAGCAGAGGAGTTGCTCCTCAGTGGATGGTTGGCTGCACAACCACCAAACTGTTGGCACATGAGACAATTAATTTTGAAGGTGTTTCAGCAATTAAACCTATCAAGCATCAACCTTCTGATAAACAGCACTTACAGCCCCTGAGAACATCATAGCTGACAGGAGTCAAGACCGTCAGGAATGGGGTCAGCGGCAGAGAGAGATAACACGGAAGGCAGAACACCGTTAGTCATGGCACTCACGTGCAGGATAAAACATGGTTCAAAATCTCCCTTCCCTCAGCTCCCAAGCCAGAAGTTTGATCACACCTGCCATCTCACAGGTTACTGCCCCAACACCAGCTGTTCTGCAGTCAGGGCCTAGAAATGTCCCTCACAGCATCAAGAGGTGACACATCCAATGGGCTATTTATCAGGTTTGGATATTGACACAAAAAGGTATCATTTAAACAAATCAGCACTTCTAAATACTGTCCTTGCCAAGTTATTCTTGACCATCTGTAATCATCATCATTAATCAGTAAAGCCACAGGTCTCAAAATAGCTAGCAGCCATTTTAAACTCTACCAGAATAATGAAGGGGAAGATGAATTTTAAATAGTACCACAGAAATAAGTAGAAAAAAAATGACAAGTTATCAACCTTGCAATTAAATTTATCATTAGAAATGCGAATGGGAACTTTTTTCAGTGATTAATGCACTCAAATATAGAAACCATTACACTATTGCTTTTACCAGTGCAACTGTACTTTAACAAGACTAATGGCCACTGCAGCTTCGAAGGACATACTGCAATCTGAATCTCATCACACTTCACCAAAATGGTTCTATTTAAACATCCAGGCCTCAAAATCCTGGAGAAATGCAACACTCCAGACCTACCTCTAGATTACAAAAGTAATTGATGAGATGCGCTTAAGAGAAAAAGGTTCATACTTGCATCCACCACCCTCCTCTGCCACCAAGGTGTTCCCAATCTCTGGAAACAAGAGCAGGCCATTTAAACTTAAGAAAAAAAAACAAATTAGCAGAGAAAAAGGATTATGATGATAAAGGGAGATGAGGGACTTCAGACAATGAAAACTGGAGAATTTAATTCCATTACACTAATAAAATGGATCATCAGAGGCAATACTAGTGCCACCTATCAGCACAAGAGAAGCAAAGCCAGAAGGGGAGTGAAGAGCTGCCCATTTCAAAAGCAAGGATTCATTGTCAGGCAGATCAAACACATTTTTGCCAAAAACAGAGTTGTGACCATTATTAGAGAATGCTCTTGAACTAACAGGGGTAAAATCATCTAGTTAATTTTTGTTTGTGTTATTAACAGAACTCAATCACTGCATTTCCCTGAGCATCTGAAGTTGGAATTAACATGATAGAATTACAGGTTTTAAATCACAACAAAAATAAAGCCTGAAGTCTAAACCACAAAATTCAAGCGTAATTCATTTCTGGTATGCTATTACTACTTCTAAGTGTCTTGGTGAGAGGGGGTGGGGAGGTTGGAGTAAAACTGTGGGAAGGGCTGCTTTTTTCCCCCAAATGATGTGCATGATGGAAGAGCAGAGCATTTCAAATATTCCCAGCATGGCTTGAGTTTTCCACATGCGGTACAGACTTATATTAAATGCACAGTGTAGAACACTGATTAGACAGAACTATTACCACCCTTCAGTATTCCACTTTCCCCCAAACTTCAAAGAGAACTGCACCCGACAGCTCTGCGAAGTCATAATATGGGAGAGACAGAGCTGCCAGTGGGAAGCAGGTCATCCACAAGCAGGCTTTTAAATACTGCTGTTCAGGGAAAAGGCAAACAATACTGCACACTTTCAGCTCCATACCTGACATTCTGGTCCCTATTGGGCATCACTAGACACAAACCCTTCCTTCTGCCTGTTGTTAAAGCATTTCCCTCCAACCAATGCTTCGAAGGAGCCAAGATGTCATCTCCACATTGAAAATGAGACTGTGGTCCGCACCCTCCTTCCAGCATCTGAGCAGAGCAGGACTGCCTCTCACTCCTACAGCCCCATGGACATGAGGAGAGGAAAGAGCTGACTCTTTCCTGTGTTCCACTTGCTGGTCCTCACTGCTGCTCCTGATCCTAGGCCAGGGGCAGGGAGGTTGCGCCAGAGCAGGTGAATGTGAGCGGAAGAGCAGAGGTGATGCTGCAGGGCTCCTCAGCCCTATCACTATCCTCCAGACCACAAAAAAGAAAGAAGCCTGTCACTCTATGGGGAAACATAAGACTATGGACACCTTCCTTTCGAAAAAAAAAATATCACAATTAAAAAGAGCAACTTAAAAAAATTGAGGCAGTGGGCAGTGGTTCTGGGTTGCACCTGTGATCAGCTCCTAATATATGTCACCTTGGCAAGAACTTGAAAAGAAAGAAAAAAAGCGCTGATGAGGTGCTGGTGGTGGGGAGGAAATACAGAGCTTCCTCAACACCTAAAAAAAGGAGGGAAAAGAGCACTTCTAAACTAGAAAAAATAAATTAGCACGAGCAGCAGGAAAGTAAGAGAAAAGACAAAAGATGCCGAAAGGATCAAGAAAAGGTTGACCTTAAGTAGGAAAAAAACCCAAAAGGGAGAAGGGACATAGAATGTGTAAAGCAGAAAAAGCATTTTAAATTTTCCAAAAGTAATAGTTAATTAAAAGAGGTGTCCCCATAAGAGAGTGTAAATAAGAGAGTGCAATGTGACATCACACCAAATCTGGCTTGTGTAACAAAGCTGCACTTTTATTAAAAAGAAAATCCCTCATTATCAGGATTATCTGGGTGGTACAAGAATATTAATTTAAACAAATGTATAAATACATTTGCCTTCTTTAGGGTGCAGTCATGCTGTGTGGTAAGCCTGGTCTTCTCCCTAGTTAACTGTTTCTCTGAAGCCCTGCATATGCACCAAAACACAATGAAATCTCGTAGGCATACAAGTTATGGCACATCTTTCAAATCACTTGGCAACTGGGAAAAAAACCCCAGTTTAATTAACATGGTATTTTTCTGTTTTTCCTGGCTGTATCAGCTACTAAAAGACAGTACTCTAGGTCGTCTCCTATTCTGATACAAATACCCACTGTTTCAGTCAGACCCCTTATTCCTACTGCTATTCAAGCTCTGGTTTGGAGGGGAGACTTAGGGAGGAGGGTGCTTGGGTGGGTTTTTTGTGGGTTTGGGGAGGATTTTAAGGGGTTATTTTCAGTGTATGAAGGGGAGGGTACCCTATGCTTGCAAGGCCATGAAATGTATTTGCACTAAAGTGTTACATCAATCATCCAGACCATGATTTGGTGCCAGAAGTTGTTTTCAGTTTCCTGGCTTTCAAAAGAAAAAAAAAAAAAGAAAAGACAAAACCCACGAAGTACCTATAGTGCCTAGCAACAAAAACTTTTGACATTTTAAGAAGAGAGACTGATGCATTTTTTTGGCTACAGAATTCTGAAAATCATTTGAATAGATCACATTTAACAGGCATTTTTCCTTACTGTACTGCATTTATCAAGACATTTAGTCATCTTGAAAGCTTACAGTGTGTCTCCAACTCTGCATTCATGACAAACCCTCTTTATTGGCACCCTCATTCCCTTATGTAAGGGCAATTTCCATTAAAAACCCTGGTATTTTTTCAAGGTAGAAAATATTTTTCATGTACACAGCATTATACTGTCCACAAGTTGGCTCAAATCAGTTTAATGCAGAATTTAGAGCTGCATTTGGCAGCAGCATCACTGCACGGCTACGCATTGTTTATATTCAGAGGTGGGGTAAAAGGAAAGAAACCTACAGCAGGAGCTCGTTGAACAAGTTGGGTGACTTGCTCTTCCTCGGAGGTACGTTTCGGTTGTTAGCTCTGGCTGTGGGTGCAGGTGGGGGCAGAAGGGGTGAGAGGATAGGAGGGAACGGGGCTGAACACAAACCCTGTGGTCTGACCACAGGCCTGGGAGCCAGGAACTCCCCATTACCACCTTGGCCTCAAATGTCAGGATGTTCGGTGCCCATTACCCACCCATCCCATCTGTAGATTGTGATCCCAGCTCCTACAAGTCTCTTTATTTCTCTGAAGGCCAACAGTTTCAACCTTGAACCAAATGCAGAAGGAGGAGTGCACGGAATCCCTAAACTGCCCTTTTCCTCCCTTTTTGGGCCCAAAACTAAAAATAGTAATTAAAACAATCATCCTGCAGACATAATTTGACTTAGAGTGACCTCAGGGCTTCTGTTCAGTAAATTATCCCACCTATAACAGAGCGCACAGAGCACTGTGTTGGCCAAAGATCAGAAACTGCGTTAATTGCTTTGCCACTCCCCTCTGTGTGCGCCCTTCATTGCTTTTCCACACTGGGTAAAATAATAAATTACTGTGATCCTTGACACAGGGATTCCCTGCCTCAGCTCTATACATGGTTACAGATACTAAATCTTTAATGATTCGCTGCCAGCTTTCCTCTCAAAAAGCAGGTGTTCCTGCTGTGAGAATGCAGGAATGAAACTTTGTGTACAAACTTTGCCGTTACCTTGGTGCTGCCATTATCAATAACTGTAGATCAGCCAGGAAGAGGAAGAGCATTCCCCTTCACCATTGTAACCATTATGGAAACCACATTTTGAAGCAGCCTTAGGCAAAGAATCATTCTGGTTTCAGACAAAAAGGTCCATGTCTCCCAAACCCCAATACCATCTGCAGTGACTGTAGCTGGTTACAGTTCTCTGAAAGACCAAGGTGTGTATTGAAGAATCTTCCCCAAAACTTGTTATTCAGGTCCTGGCACTGCCCACCACCAGGTGAAATGGCCAGCAGAAGACGTCTCTGCTCAGCCCACCTCATTTCCTGCGACCTCTAGCAGCACTGAGCTCCAGGGTTTCTTCACAATGGGAGTAACTGGATTCAGGGAAACACACAGGAGAAATTAGTGTGGGTTGTTGGGTTTTTTGAACAGGACTTCCGAGTTGACAGCTTTTAAGGTGTTTAACACAAGAAAGGACCACCTGTCTTCAATGACTCGAAATGCCTCCCAGGCTCATATCTCTAACCGCGCTACAGCATAACCTTCCCTATGACATTACAGACGTATATCACAGCAACAATGGGTACCAAATTAACCTTCTACTGAGAAGAGAGTGAATATCAGGTTGTAAACTGAAGGTGTGTTCCTGGGATGTCACTGCTACCAAATAAGGCCATCTGGAATGGTGAAGGGCAAAAGTACAGCACGTTGGCAGACAAGCCCTGTTAATACAGCTCAGGCACTCACAGGCATTCATACTGTAAGGAAAGTACAGGTTTGGAAAGCCAGTATGGAAGAACTAGCCTGGGCTATTTCCTTGTTTAGACAAGCCTTAACTTTCCCACCAGTTAGTTGCATTCCAATCAAAGTCAAGGGAAAAAAAAAAAGTAGAATTCAAGTGATATGCTTTACACACCAAACAGTTTATACAAAACAGACTCTGAAAGCAAAGTGTGCTAAATACTCCAACGCCAAGTCACCCCACTACACAGAACTGGAATGACAGTAATCCACTTAAAGGTGAAACTCCCCTGAAGCCTAATGAGTAATAAAAGAAGTAAAGACCTCTTGTTCTTGAAACACAAAGTTTTGGCAGAGCTTGCTTTCCTCCTCCAGCTCCCCCCCCCCCCTTTTCTTTTATTTGTATACGTAAGGTTTTTTTGTTTTGCTCACACAGGTTAACAACTTGATATAGGTGAAATTCAGCTTCTTCATACACAGGACTTGAAACAGACCCTCAGACCTGCAAGTCATGTTGCCCCTGATTTTTGGACAATTATTTAGTACTTCATTTTTCCTAAGAGAGCATATTGAAGTTTCCTCTAACTTTACTTCCTTCAAGAACCAAGCACCTTTTTTTTCTTAGTAGGAGTAGCATCCTAATACTGCATCTAATTCTTGCTGACCTGCATGGGCTTATCCTATGCTGTCGAGAAGCTTTCCCAGCACCCTGGATAATGAGTTGGTTAGGAGATGATGTCCCTTGGAGCCCCACCTGAACCCCCACGTCAGTGCCAGGCTTGCTCATGCCCCTCCTCATCCTCCTGCTGTGCAGACAGCAGCTTGGTCACCCCAGCTGAAGCAGTTCAGCACCCTGCCTTTGGCAGCACTTGTTGCTGGTGGTGTTGTTGTTAATAGTTCTTCCACATACCTCACTGGAGGAGGGTGATTCAGCACAGACACATGGGCGCGGAGGTGTTCAGACAGGCGTTAGGAGATGTGGTATGAGGATTTTGTACCAAACAGAAAGGTAAATAGCATCGCTGCACAGCTCCACCACTGATACTGCAGAAAAAAGTTACCACTGCTGCAATTAATATCTACTTTCTTTGATAACTGCCATGAATTTTAAACACCTTGCATTGAAAAACACCTGACAAGCCAGAGGTGGGGAGGGGGGGGAAGTACTCTAGTGTCCACCTTATGAAGATTTAACACAAACACTGAATGCTGCAAGGAAACTCAAATCTGCACTTCCTTGGCAAAGGCAGGAGAAATCAGATTATGAATGTCACAAGTATGAGTTAAGGTGTGTACTTCTTCTACATGGTTGACATTTTTTTTCCAGTTAGGAAGGAATGTTTCTTGACAAACACAGACACAGTCATCAGTTACTTCAGAAATAAAAATAGCATTCAAACAGAGTATACCACAGACTACAGCTGATTAAAATGATAAATGGAAATTTCTTGCAGTTCATTTGGCAACCATATTTATGTGTTTTGTTAAGTGACGGCAAGCTGAGGCAAAAAGGGTAATATTTTTTCAGAGCTTTGGTTTAGAGAGAAGGAGAGATGAAAATTTTCCATATTAGAAAGTTCTTGCTGCCAATCACATTACTGTATAGTCAGCTGACAAGATTTTTAAAAACTAATTAATTAGTTAGCATTTTGAGATCTCATCCCAGTAAGACACTAAAAGCATTGGTTTGGAATACCTGATCTCATTTAAAGCATCCCAAAATACTGCTTTTGATTCAGAGATCAACCAGCAGGCACAGCACTTACTGACCCCCTGACAAGAGGCCAGGGCAAGTAGCTGAACCACCATTTCTCGAGGTCTGCATCCATACACTTTCTCCCCACTTATGTCTCCTAGACACATTTCACCTCACCATCACCCACCCAAAACCTGTCAAGTTCAACCCCATGTCTGGGTTTCACTCTGTCTGATCCATGTCTTGAGCAGCTACTAAAAATGTCACAACGAGTTTCATCAACCTCCTCTTTCTCCACACCCCACATTTCAAAGCGTTTAGGCAGCAACAGAAAACAATCAAAGGAAATTCGGAGCTAAGGCTGAAATGTACCATATGTTTTCAAGCAGAGGGGCACAAAACATCAATAAACCACTGCCGAGATTACATACTCCCACTATCAGGCATTGAAAGACTACAGAACAATGTCATCTCTATTAATAACCATACTTCCTTTCTAGCACACAACCCTTTCTTCTCAATTGTCTGCTAGGGGTATTTCCATACAGGCCACATTCCTCTTTCCCATAAGACAGCAGAAAGAGTACCAAAAGTGATTTATAGTTCCACGTACATTCCTATCAGGTCTTGCATTACTCCTGACACTTGCTAATTTTCCCTTTTTTCGGTTTACAGTGTAGTCAATGAAAAAACTGGACTGAAGTCAAGATTTCACCCCTACCCGACTGTAACTTGCTGGTTAACCTCAGCACTAAAGCCACTAAAACTCCCACTAACCAGACTCTACTATCTTAAGGTGTAGAACTGAAACAATGGTAAAGAACTCTTTGCAAATACTCCAAGATCTGACAAATTAAAAACTTCTTATATAAGAAGAAAGACTTTTCTTAAATTTAATTATTTAAAAATCAGATTTCAAAAATGCTTCATAAATTTACAAACCAGAAAAAAAAATCATAACTTGTTTTTGGTTTTTTTAAACAGAATTTTCATTCCAGTTACTGTGGCCATCATGTTCCCAAACTTGAAGAAACATCTGCTTAGGAGTTTGAAGTAATGTAAAATTCAGAAGTTTCAGTTGCCAATGGAAACACATTTACTCATTTCCAATTGCATTTTTCTGAACACTGACAAAATCTCACTAAAATATATTACATAATAAATTAACACTTTATCTGATGGCCACATTTGAAATACAGTGCTGTGTCAATCTGTGAAAAGAGTTTTTTCTCATACTAGTAACATGAGATCTTAGAGTGGTTTGGGTTGGAAGGGACCTTAAAGAAAATCTTAGTCCAACCTGCCTGCAGTGAACAGTGACATCTTGAACTAGATTAAGTTGCTCAGAGCCCCATCCACCCTGATCTTGAATGTTCCCAAGGATGAGGCATCCACTATCCCTCTGGAAAAGCTGTTCCTGTGCCTCACCACCCTCTCAGTAAAGAATTTCTTCCTTGCATGTAATCTAAATCTATCCTCCTTTTATTTAAAACCATTACCCCTTGTCCTATCACAACAGTCCCTTCTAAAAAGTTTGTCCTTATCTTTCTTATAACCTTCCTTTAAGTATTGAGACCTAGAGCCTTCTCCTTCCAGGCTGACTGACCCCAACTCTCTCAGCCTGTCTTCATAGGAGAGGCATTCCAGCCACTCACCATTTTTGTGGCCCTTCTCTGGACCTGCTCCAACAGGTCCACATCCTTATAGCTGGATGCAGCACTGCAGGTGGGGTCTCACCAGAGCAGTGCAGAGGGGCAGAATCCCCTCCCTGGTCCTGCTGCCCACTGCTTTGGATGCAGCCCAGGACATGTTTGGCCTTCTGAGCTGTGAGTGCACATTTCTGGGTCATGTCCAGCCTCTCATCCCCCAGTATCTCCAATTGCTTCTTGGCAGGGCTGCTCTGTATCTTATATTGATACTGGGGGGTTGCACTTGGCCTTGTTAAACCTCCTGAGATTCCCATGGGCCCACTTCTTGAGCTTGGCCAGGTCCCCCTGGATGGCATCCCATCCTTTAGGTTTGTCAGCCACACCACTCAACCAGCTTGGTGTCACCTGCAAATGTGCAGAGGGTGCCCTCGATGAAGACATTAAACAGAACTTGTCCAAGCAAGAATCTCTAAGGGTCATCCCTTGTCACTAATCTCCCTCTGGACATTAACTATGACCACTACCCTTCTCCGTGCAACCTTCCAACCAATTCCCTATCCATTAAACAATCTATCCATCAAATCTCTCTCTCTCTCTGATTTAGACAGAAAGGTGTTGTGGGGGACTGTATCAAAGGCTTTACAGAAGGCCAGATAAGTGACATCTGCATTCCTTCCCTTGTCCACGGAAGCAGTCACTCCATAACAGAAGAAGGCCAATTGGTTGGTCAGGCAGGACTTGCCCTTGGCTGTCCCAAATCACCTCCCTGTTCTCCATGTGCTTTAGCAGAGGTTTTAGGAGGAGCTGTTCCATGATCTAAACAGGCACAGACATGAGGCTGACAGGTCAGTAGTTCCTAGGGTCCTCCTTTCTACCTTTTTAAAAGATAGGTACAGTGGTTCCCTTTTCCCACAAATCTCTTGCTTCCCACGAGAAAAAGGAACATAACAGTTTTGGGACATTTTTTTACTTGCAGTATAAGAATATTGAACAAGAAGAACTGCTACTATAAAGAGGAATCCAGCATCATTCCCACCATCCAAAGTGCTCCTGAGCCTGCATTAAACATATAAACTGCCTTATAAAGGAGAGCACCTTGGATGTAGGGCATGATTTTGGGCAGATCATACCCACTTTCACTTTCTTCCTCTTCAGTTTTAGATATATTGAAGTTCAGTCATAAGAAACACCGACTGCTATTGCAAAACAAAAAAGTTTCCACTCATGAAAGGATTATGCCAAGTAATGAGTCTCTCAAAATACTCATCTTGCTGAATTTCCCAATAACTTGCTGAGCATACTCATCCAGAAAACAGGTAATGACTCCTCTTTGTTTTTGTTTACACATTTAAATTAACAGCTTTCCAGAAAAATACAGCTATCACCTTGTGCCTTGCCTTATGAAAAGCAATACCAGACTAATCAGCTTCCTGGTGAATGCTATCCAATAGGACTTCAGCACCTTCACTCTCAGCAGGGCTGCATATGCACTCACCCTGTACGTCTGAATGTACAGGCTGCTGACAAATCAAAATCCCATGACCCAGATCAGCCACAAGAGAGGGCCATGGAAGCAGGACTGAAGGCAGTCCACAGCCACCACCTCAGCTGTGATGTGTTCTGTTACTATTCAAAAAGGTGACTTAAACCTTCAGAAGAAATAGCAATGCTCCACATCACTCAGTATTACTCCCTCATCGCTGAAAAAAAAAAGAAAAAACCAAGATGTCAAAAAAGCATCCCGAGCACATCAAATGCTTATCAGCTCATTAGTCAGATCTTGACCAAAATTTATGAGGCTGTTTTTTACAAGCATTTTTGGACTTAACTGCTGCACAACCAGCAAGTTTAAGTCTATATTTTCTGGTGTTTGGTAGTGAAGCGAAGCAAACAACAGCAGCCTTTAGGTAACTTACTCCATGTATTTGTGTTCTTGCCCTTTCTCATTTTTCATGAAGAATGGAAAAGAGAAATTTTCTTATAATCAATTTCTCATAGCAGACAAGATACCATTATTACTCTTGACTCATATACTAGTCAAATTCACGGAGCAGGAGTCTAAGATGAAAAAATAATTATTAAAAAATATATATAATGCAAGAAAACAGAAAGGATGTACTAATATAAAGTATAAAAGTTATACTAAAGACTAGATGGTAAACATCAAGAGAAAGTAATCAGCATGAAGGAATGAACTTTGGAAGTAGAGGTGCTTTGAAAAAAAAAAGAATTCATTTTAAATTAAAGCCTCTCATATATCATCAGATATCTTAAATTTGAGTAGAAAATACAACTAATTTGATTCTAAGTAATCTAAAGAAGGAAATTTGTAGCTAAATCCTCAATAAAACATGCAACTGAACTAATCTGTACAAGTGTGGACTCTACCTGAAAAATTGTTTTGAAAGTGTCTATAATAAAGTAAAAATGTCATCTGCATGCCATTCCCCTGAAACACAAGAAAAAACCAAATCAAAACAAAACAAAAGCACCATCAGAAAAACCCATCACCCTGTCAAGAAAAGTTTCCCACAGAAAAGGAAATTTTGGCCAGCTCTCCTTGATGACAAAAGATAAGGAAATACCAGGGCGGTTCCATGGCTTGTAAAGTGTTAGGCACAAAGGCACAAAAAAATATTTTTATTTTTTATGTTCTCCACCCCTTTCTTTATCTCGCCTTTCATTTTAGTTTAGCTTTCTATCATATTTCTCTCTTGTTACCTTTATTATTCCCTACTTTCCTCGTTTAGAAGGTACATGCCAATGATCTAAGTAACTCTCTTTCAGGTGTTGGTGTAAGCAGTATTTATACCTCCTGATAGCTTCAATAAACACATTTTAGGATTGTGTTATATTACATTGCATTAAAGAGAAGCAATGATGTTGGAGTAGCAGTTGTCAGAAGGATATGTTTCCTGTTGAATCAGGAAAAGAAATGTTTGAAAAAATCTGCATGGAAAAGCATCAAGATGCTCTCCACCCTAAAGGCACCCTAATTCCCCACTAGAAAAAAAAAAAATCCCACTTTGCAGTATTTCAGATAAACATGTTCAAACCTGAGACTGCCTAGAGATGTGCAGCTTTTTTTCTGTGTGTGAATGGGAAACAAAAACTCATTAAAAAAACCCTTTTCCAAAGCTGAAAAACTGTATGAAGATGACATTTTGTGCTCGTGCTCACCCAGCACTCACACTGAGACTGTTAGCAACATCTCCACTTGTTTGAAATCACAGACCAACTCAAAACAAAACTGCTAATGTCATTTCATTTACAGCTCTGAAAAACCCAACAGCTTCCTATTCTGCCCTGTTGTACGATCACAGCCCTCGTGTCTCTAACGTGAGAAAAGGCTTCCCAACCACAGTGCAAAGCATTGCACTTCCACCTTACTCACAAGAGCTGCAAGCAAAAATAGATGGTCTTAGAAGCCCAAATTGGTATATTGCAAGGCAAAAACTGGTACAAGCAAGATTTCCACTCGCTACCACTCTCCAAAGGAGACACTGGCTCTTACCCCAGAATTTGCTTCACCCCCTGGTCTCAGCTGGAAACGTATCTTAACTAAAATTCTGCCTTGCGGAAGAGTGTACACTTATTCCTCCTGAGCAACAAACAACGTATTATTCTGACAGATATGTTCAGCTGGCATAAACCATACATAACTCATCTTCCCACTGTCTCTTGGGGTCTTGTGATTTTCATTCCAGTTCATGATTTTCTGTGTTCAGCCAGCTGAGTTGAAAACAGGAGGCTTTGGGGGAACAATAGTGCTGCAGCCAGAGATGTGCCTCAAACTGCTCAGGAAAGCCTTGCTGGAAAACATGTTGCCAAACCACAAAGCCCTCCCCCTCATGTGATTATATTCAAACCATCCTCACATGCTAGGATTCAAGCTGAAAACTCTGTATTTTTTGAGAAAAAGGTTTTCCTTTGGGTTTGCTTTTGTTAAATATTTGTTTTCCTTTCACCACCCCTACCGCCCAAGAACTCTAATCAAAATCATTTTGCAGGATGTGAGCCCAGCAAGATTTATCAATTTGAGTAATTTTCTTTAAACACCACCTCTGTTTCACACAAGTATGGGCTAGAAGAAGTGGATTTTAAGTAAGAAAGTGCAATCTGTATTTTTTCTACTGTTCATAAGGAAATCTCAGTTTCCACAATCCTTTGACCTTTCTGTTAGCCTTCCCAAATCCCCCAGAAATGCCTGAGGGCTTCAGGAACTGCTACTCTGTACTGGTTTGCTTGCCTCTGGGAAAAAATATGTGCATGGCTCTTTAAACAAACTGTGTATTTTAGACAATTTGAAACATAATCAGAAATTAAATTCTAATTTTCCAGAAACTATTTTAGTGCAAACGTGCTAAATAGTATTTTTTTTAAAAATGGTCAAAATTAAAGCAAAAAAAAAATCCAACAGTTAACCTCCCAGTTAACTCCCTTCAGGAAATCTATGGGAACATCACTGTCTCCAAAATCTGCCTAGTGCTGTTAAAAATCAACCTGCTGCAAGTGGCAACTTTCTGCAACTACTTCTAGAGTTAGAACTCAGCACCCTGCAGCTGACACACCTCACTGTCCAGGAAACCACCATAAAAGCTGCATGGACATTTCTTCAGTCACCTGTCCTGACCACAGCTTCCCTGAAACCACTCTGGTACCTGCCTTACCCCTAGCAGTTCCATTTTTCGAACTGGAACAAGAATGAACGGGCAAATGCAGCTAAACAACATCTCACCCACATGACTCAGGAGAGAACTGGAGCAGTGAGGCTGGAGCAAAAAGTTGCTAGATGGATACCAAGTTCTGGCTAGATCCAGCTCTTCTTCCCAAAGAGTTCTTATAAACCCTCCCACACATGCTGCAACCCAGATTTCCCATGCCATATCAAAGTAGGGAGAAGTTTAATCAATTTTTTGAACTTTCTTGGTACCAATTAATTATTTTTCTTTAACTGAATGCCGTGTTGCATTTCAGTATTTAATCCTCAAAACACATGTATGTATTTTTCTATTCTATCATGATTATATTCCATAATGATTAGACCTGAACAACTGCAATCCACACCAAAAAATCCCTAGACAGCAGTACAATCAAACTAAAGGTAAAAGCTAAGGCTTAATCTGAGTCGTGTAAAATGTTCCTGCCAATATAAAGTCCCTATTAGATCTTATGATAAGCAAGGTGTCATAAAAGTAAACAAGACATAACAAATCAATAATGCATGGACTTAATTAAAAGCAACACCTGACCCTAACTAAATACAAAAAAATCTAGCACACAGTACTCCATACAGAACAGAATGTTTCATTATTCCTATAGGCCTTCACTTACTAATTTACTCAAACAATTTGTTTTCAAAATAACCATGAACCCAAAGAAGCAAGATAGCAAAACCCTTCTGGAGATTCAGCCGAAGACATCTATTCCACACTGTGTTTCTGTACTGCTGAAAAAGCCTGTCAAATAGTTGAAGTGAACACAATGCTTAAATAACATACTTATATGGAAATAAAATATATTAACTCCCTAAGGAACAAAACCAAAACTCAAGAAATTCCTGGAGGGGAAGAAAAACAAAGGGGAGGGAAAGCAGGGGAAGAGAAACAAGATGTCTTTCAAAGCCTTTGTTTCCTTCTGATAACCAGACTGCCACAAAACCATGGGGGGTTTGTTTCCTTTGAAAAGCCAGGAGAGAAAGGGATACTAATTTCACAATGAATGCATAAAATTTTTGGAAATGGACTTCTGGGTATGAGTCTAGAGGAGCATGAAGAACCCGTATAAAGAACATAACCAGATCTTTTTATGTTTTAGAGAAGAGCCCTGCCATCTCTCAATATTAAAATTTCCATCTGGATTTAAAAAAAAAAGAGAGAGAGAAAAAGAGAAAAATGAGAAACAAATTCCCCTCTCCCAACAGTGATTTCTAGATCTCATAAAGGCTTGCTGGGGAGCAATTAGTGTGAGACTCAAAGTTATTGAAGACAGCAGAAGTGAGAGCCACAGAAGTATATACAATAATTATGAAGCCACAGAAAATACTGGAAGCAAATTCATGGGAGAAACAACCTACAAGCAATGAAAATATTTCCAGAACATGTCAAGAAAGCCTACTACCTAATTCCCTAGTAAGCTTTTTCTATCTTTAAATACTATCTTTCAACCACAGTATCCTGAGCCTGTCAGGTATCTATGTCTGCTTTCTTATCAAAGCATATCCCCAAAATTTTTAATTTGAGTTTTACACACTGGGATGAAACCTGGGCTCTTCAAAGCTGGTGTAACTGAGAAAGTTGCTCTCAAGTCTGGGAAAACCAGTCTTCCACTATTGTCACTGAAACTATCCCAATACGGCCTTCATAATTGTTGTCTTTTGAAACTGAAGTGTTCATGTAAAACCTTTTCCCCAGTCTAACACAAAACATCTCTGTCAATTATTATTTTTAAGTCATATTTTGACAACAATAACACTGGGTGATCCCGATTTGCAAGAATCATTCACCTCTCCACCTCTTTCCTTTATTTTTGAAGACTTGTAGGAATCAGAAACAATTTCAAGAAACAATAATACACTACAAGTAAGATATAAACTACACACCAAATGAATACTCTGCATTTTTACATCTAGAAATAAAAAATGCATATAAAAATAAGAGTGCTTGCAGTTATGATTCAAGACAACACTTAAATCACCACAAAAATGAAATCTAGGTTATGGTTTTCTGGTTTGAATCTAATGGCTACTTCAGAGGCCATGTAGGCAATCGAACTGCTGATCAAACAACTGTGCTGTCCTTCCCAAAATTGTTTTGGTTTCATTTGAATTCTTTTTTTGTATGCCTCACAGGAAAAGAATGTGCAGCAGTCTTATTCGCAAGCATAAATACCTGAGCTTGTCTAGGACAAAGGCAAGTAATACTTTCTACCTTCGTTTGATGTGGAAATGCACATTCTCAGCTTGTGCAACAACTTATGTCAATTTAACCTGATCTTATGACCTCCAGCTAAGTTAACTACACTTATACTCTAATGAGCTACATGGTTGACCAGCAAAAGCCAATGTTTTGTTCGTTCATCTCATTAAAACATAGAAATAAAAGTATCCAGAGAAGTTTTGCATTCTACTCCTACTAAGACACCAGGTAATTTTCCCTAATGCTGAGCTTGCATGTTTATCACAAGGTGGGATCTTCCATTTGTCACAGGAATCATGCAAATGTCCTGGTTCACATTGGATCTTTTTAATATGAGACCAATAGTTTTTGTGATAGCACTAAATAGCCTCGACACCCTAAGTGACATGAATAGTCAACAAGGCTGTCCGAGCGAAAAAAATGATGAAGAAGGAATTCTTTGAATTCAAGTACTCACAAAGGGGTTTCTGATCCTAAATGGCTATAAAACTTATCCTATTCCTTGGGCAGCAAATTTTCCAAACAGCATACGGAAAATCTTTTACATTTCCTGTGAAAGTTATTACATAAATCTCCCACCTCTACCCCAGCAATGTGATTTACAGCCAAAACACTGGTAAATCCCTCAGCTGAAGCCTCAAGAGAGATCTTTGCATCATTGGAGTTATTTTAATGCAACTGAAGCTTTGCTGTGGGTGGAGTGAAACAGGTTCTAAAAATACTTCAACTATACAGAACATTTCCTACTCTGCCCATTCCCTAAGAAAGGAATATCGGAAGTGCCTTCTGAACGTAAGATAGGATGGTAGCCTTTAAATAGAGACAAGTAATGCTACAGAGGTTTGTGCACAGGAGCCAGTGCTTGATACATCTGGGGATGATGCAGCTTCATGCAGTGACAGGATGACTTAACTTACAGATCTGAAACACAGATTAAGTATCCTGTGTGGTCTAAGGCAACACAGAAATGGTACAATTTTGAACAAAAAATAAAAATGGAGCTAAATTTTTGAAAACTCCTTAAAAACAAAGATCACTTGGTTCATATCCCAGATATTAGATTCAATGCCATTACTTACCAAGCCAGCTATTGGAGTTGGCAGACGATTGATCTTCTTAACAATGCCAGGCTTGATCTTGTTAATCAAACTAAAAAAAAAAGCATATGATTTTCTGTTACATAATTTACTGTACTTAAGCACGAGCATCAATGCTTATTAAGAAATACTTTGCATAGGGTCCTAACTTAACATGATTTGAACAAATTTGAGCTGAACCTATTAACACTGCCAAGAAGTGACAAGCAAGAACAGATTGTAGAAGCAAAAATAAGACAAGTCACACACAAAGAGATTTCTGGGAACAGCGAAGTGCAAAAGAAAAGAAAATGCCTGAGGAGGCGTGGGCAGAAAAGGATCTGTGTTTCTACTACACGGGTGGTGATGTTAATTGGATTCAAATTTCCCGTTTAAAGATTTTCTTCACATAAAGGTTCTGAGCAGATGTCAAAAATGTACCAGAATATTGATTTTCAGAGTTCAGTGTGAAAGCACTAATATTCCTGTAAGAGTGAGAAATAAACTCAGTTTTCATAACGCTACCAAGCCTGGTATGCTATGTGCAGCAATCAGTTTTGGCACATATAATTTACATGCATGAGTCACTTTCCATCTGAGTCAGATGAGACTGTACCTGATATCGCTATTAACATAGTTCATGATTAAGCTGAGAAGACAGGACAGACTAACACACCACTATTGAGTACACTAGCCCAAATGCACACCTAATCCTGAGGATGAGGCACAGGATTCCTTGCAAGTTTATACCCAGGTTTTCAATCATGGAGGTAGGGAAATATTGTGGTTCACCAAATTACACACTAGACCACAAGGTCAGTGGAGAACAGGGACCTCAGAACACCCTGGAGACTTCATCTGCCTATATAGTTTTGAGGATTTTTGGACTTGCTCTCTCTCTTCTTGTTGTTGCTTGTCTGGCCAGATCCTTCACCCCACATAAGGCATCAGCACAGCTTTGTGATCTACCCACACCAGTGCAGAGACAAGACCTGGAGTTTAAAACTCTGTGTGGGGAAAAAAGCATCTTTTGCTCAAGCAGAAAATGTATTTGGGAAATAAACACAAAGAGCAGTTTACCCCTATACACTGGGATGAAGGATACATTTCTAAGTACCAGCAGAAAAAAAAAAGTCCTGAGATTTTCCAATGACACTAAGTTATTTAGCAAACAAGACACATTTGGTTACTTTTCCCACACAAAAAAGTAACCTGTTGAGGTGAAATAAAAAAGTTTGCATTTCTCCTCTCTTTTTTATTTTTAAATCTTCTAAATGCATGGTTTTTATTTGATTTACTTTACTGAAGAACATGAAATAGCATGTGACCAGAAAAACATTACTGAATTTCTTTCTCTAGTGTATGCACATGAGAATTGGCAAAATGCAAAAGGCTTTTTTTTGTCAACTACTGATCACTCAGCCAACGTGGGCACTTGGTCATTGAGTAGGACAAACAAGCTGACTGGGTGCTACAGGAATATGTGCTCCAAGTGGAGGTCTCATCTGCTATAGTTTAAGTCAGATATACAATCTCCAGAGATAATATATCCACCTAAATTAGCCATGCCACAGGTGAACCAAGGAAAAGGACAATGTAATTTCTAGTTTGTCTCAATTATCTGAGATCTTGCACTGTATTGTCTTTGGTGAAAACTGGACATCTGAAAATTTTTGCCATCTGCTCTTTCCTGTTTCCACAGAATATCTATGAAAAAAAATCACTCCTCCTTGGACTTCAAGTATGTCAAATTTAAAATTACAATGCAGGAGAACAGCTATTTTAGTACACCATAATGAAGCACGTTTTGCATTCAAGAAAGTTGCATGGCTCCTAAGGCAAGCTGCTCAGCTGAAGAAATTATAGGATGCTGTTCTTGCATTATTATTAATTACAGATAAATTTAACTGATTTGCATTTGGCAGATGGAGCCTCATATTCTCTTGCCAAATAAGTGTCAACATGTTATGAAGACACCAGAGGATTAGGATGTATCAGTTAATGGCCAATTCTTAAACACGCTATTTAAGAGTTATATCTGAATGCAATATACACATCCCACTAAACATATACCTGAAGAAATACCTTCTTATTAGAAGTAAAAATTATTTTTGTTACCACATTCATACTCATTAACATTTAATTACATAAGTAATGAAAGTGCAGCATCCAGCTCTACAATATTATTGAAAATTAATTAATGCCCCCTATCACAGATAACTTCAGAAGAAACTAGCAAGATAAGACTAGAAAGGCAAAGGGTCCAAAGAAAAATAAAGGCAAGGACAGAAAACACGGTATTATTCACAGAAGGAAAGAATTATATATAGGAAAAGAAGCTCAGAGAACTGACCTTCCATAAATATTTTCTGAAAGTTAACTTGGCTGAACTGATTTTAGAGTGGGTCTGAGATCTGTCGTTTTTTTGGTTTTTTTTTTAGCATCCCAGGTAGTTCTCTGATAAGATTTCTCTTGCACTGGTGTTCTAATGACATTTACAACTCCTGATCCTTAAAATACTAAGGGATTAGCACCACTTCCAGTCCTGGAAACCTGTTCCAGTAAGTACAAAGCCAATTATAGATATGTGGATGAGACCTGATGAGTGGACATTTTACACCTCTGACTCAGTCTAGCAACGAAACCAGGCAAGTCCCATCATTGCCAAGCCTACAGCATATAAGCACAAGGAAGCTTCTTACAGAAAGTGCTCCAAAACAAGCTGAGTGTAAAGTTCTGTGGTAGGAATAGGTAGTTTCAGGATTTATAGAACCAACACTCAAGGGCTGGAGATGAAGGACAGAAATCCAAACCCACACAACAACAGTGGGTATAGGGGTAATAGAGTGCTTTGACCCCAGTCATGGCCACACCACGCTGCACAAGCTAAAGATAAAGCCCAGGGATATCCTGGGCATTATAATCAACAGCACAATTCTCTCAGTATCACACAAAGAAGTGTGTGGGACAACACAGAGAACACATGGATCTGGAAAGAGAAGATCCGAAAGCTGCTTTTACTTCCCGTGACAAACAACAAGTATTAAAAAAAAAAAAAAATTAAATTATTTACTGCAAAATTCTTTTGGTACTTTAAAAAAAAAAAAAAAAAAAATCAGAGCCCAGGAAGGAAAGAGGCCACCTGATGTTAACCTGAAGGGTTTTTATATAGGTAAGTCAATGCTCACTCGCACAACAGGACTCCATTTTCTAGAGCTGCTCGAAAGTCTTCGGTTCCAAAGCTTTGCCCAGTAACTGCCTATAAGAATAAGAGTTGAGAGTTAATTGGACACACACACAGAATCAGGCCTAGCAAGAAATCTTAGTTGTAGTTAAAAAACCAAACAAACCAATAACTCCCAATTTAACACTTAGTTCACACTATTATTTTCTTACATTAATTTCAAAAGAAGAAAGTGTTTAAAAGCCAGTTCTTTGTGCCTCAAAATAAGTCAGATCAAACATCTTAAAATAGTCTCCTCTAGTGTAAGTCAATCTTCAGCTAAATTCTGTGGGAATAATTATTTTCTAAAGCAATACAAGTCACACTGAAAAGCATAAAATAAATTTCAAACAGAAATGCAAAAGAGAGAGAAAGTCTTTTATCTCCTACTTCATGTCACAGCCTGTATACCCATGATATCTAGCACAAAGTATTTTAATAGTGGGTTTTCTTCGTGCCACTTGCACCTAAGGCAGCGTGTCTAAAGAACCACTCCAAGTCTGCACTACCACGTGCGCATCGGTTCCCATTACTCGGCAAGTGGCAGGGCTATACTAATGGGACTCCTCTGTATATGCAGAGTGAAAAAGCAGTGAACAAGAACAATGTCTTTAAAAGGATTTAAGATACCCAAAACCAAAAGAATTGCTTACAAATTTTCAGCAAAGTAGTTCTCAAAAAAGACCCCAAAACCCAAAAAACCAAAGCATTTGCTAAAGCCTATACTCACTTGGAGCTGCTACAAGATCCCCCCTCTGCCTGCATTCCCTGAAGGGACCAAATTTGGCAGATTTCTTCTAAACACCAAGACTAATAACCCACATGCAAGTCAGAAAAGGACATATTATTCTGCCATCAGTCCAAAAGAGAGGTTTTATGCCAGTTGGGAACAGAAATCAAATACTAGGAATGGTATTTATTTGAGCTTAGAGGTCACCATGTTCAGCCACCAGCTAATTATGAACGGCCCTTTGGGGATCCTGACCATCCTCAATCCTGTGAAGGACTTCAGGCACGCAATTAAAATGCTGTGGAACCTGCATGCATCCAGAGCAAAGCTACTGGTTACCACAGTAATTAAGGAAATTAGCACTGAAATAAATGAGTTGTGCTTGGTAAAAAGAGCAAAGGAGAGGATGGAGCTCTTTTAGGATCTGTTACTATCATCCTATTATTTTTTCCTAAATTCCAAGAGGGGTATACACTAACACCAGAAATCCTACAATTTAAGTAATTAGCTTTAACATAGGTTTTCTTTTCATTTAAATGCTCTAAGTTCAATCTTCCTATTGAAAAGAAAATTAGATATTACAAAAATCTTCTTCTGCATTTAAGTTTTTTTCTAAAATGTAACAGAGTGACAGATAATGAATGATGGCACACCAACTCAAGATAAGAAAAAATTCAAAATTCAGGGAAAGAAAGGATGATAGTGATCCCCCTAGGAGAACTGCACTTCATACAATATTCTTATAACAGTGTGTTCCTACAGAAAACTTGAAGTTATATCTAAACAATATAATTGCCAATAATCACTTAAAAACACAGAATCCGAAAATTACCCTTATCTCAAATATGGTATGGGATTTTGCTTCCAAACTTGTATATTTAGTGATAACAATTTCAAGAAAACTAGCCAGTATAACATAACAGCACTGAAACTTTAAAAATAAATATTTGTGTTCCCTAAGTTATAGGGAATACGAGAAATAGGAAGAGCTAGTTAAAAATTATGCCTTTCATTATGCAAGTTAGAAATTTGACATTTGCATGTCATTCACCAGAACTGTACTGTAATAAGGGCTGTAGGACTGGGGTCTAGCTTTACGGCTATGTTTCAAACTCCAAGCAATTCTTAAGAATCCCAAAGTTGTTCTTATTTTGGAGCTGTCACTGACATCTACAGGACTATACAGTTGAGATGTTTGGGTTTGTAGAGAGTTTACCGGCTAGTCATGCATGCAACAGATGAGATGTTTCCTTCAACAAGAGTTGGGCCCATTCCAAACCTGCAATATCTTCTATATCCACAAACAACCTTTACAGTGAAATTCCCCTCTTTTTTTCTTAAGAAGAGTCCTGGAATTGCAGTATGTAGCTAAGGTCCGCACTCCTCAAAAATTATTCCCAGGAAGGCAAGGAGCATGTGCCACTGAAGAACTGATGACAAGTTAAACTTCAGAGTAGCCCCTCCAGAGCACAAGAATGTCATGCTGCAGTGCATAATCCTGTTTCCTTGAACAGCGAGAGTCCAATTTGAGTACAAGGCTGTAAATGCCTCTATTAGACTTGCAGACCTCTTAAAATTACATTAGAGGACATTACACTGAAAGCATTTTGACTAAGTTATTTGTGCAGCTGCTGCAGTGATCAACACTGATTTGCTATACAGGATGGAGCTGTCAGACTGATCTTGTGACCCACTGATTTTGACAACTATGTGGTTTGTTGATATTATAATAAAAGCATTGGTTCTGCCACGTTAGGTTTCATTAATGTTGACTTTCAAATGATAACTAATAATTAAGTAATTAGAAGGTATTCTCAAAGAACAATTTAACACTGGTACTTGAAACCAAAACATCTTCCAAGTTGCACAACAACTTGCATTTGTTGATGTCACAAAAGTAAGTGCTCCATTTTAAAATCTGCTTTTGTACAGAGACTGAGGACTTTTCTCATCACGGACTTTCATCTGGCTTATACCCAGTGCAGAGCGTCAAGCTCAGCTGTAACTATGATAGCCAACCCAGGAACTAGATATCATTTAAAAATGCAAAGACATTGGCTGGCTCAGAGTTCCCTGGCTTTTAAGAACCTAAGTAAGACAAAGTGAATCCCACCCTAAGATACTACATCTTCAAACTATGTCAACAATTTCTGAGTCACTGTTTACTCATTAAAACTGCTTATACTGGGTGTGGTACTCTTATGCAATAGGCATAATTGATTTTGGACAAATTTTCAACCACTTAGCCATGTGAGCCACCAAATAATAAAGAAATTATCTTGCAAGAGTGATTTCTATCCATCTTTGAACAACATTTCTTTTCAAATTATGTCTCTTTTCTCTCCTCCATTCAGTTGAAGATATTCTACTTCTATCACTGCTTTTTTGATAGAATGAGAGCAATGACATAATTAAAGGCTATAGCATAAAATCAAATTTAATTGCTGCTATAAAACAGTTTAATTTTATTTTTGAAAGACAGCATCTCCTAGTACTTTGGTAATTCGCAATTGTCAGGTCCAACCAATTTTCTTCAAACAGTATGCAAATCAAGTCTTTATTTAAATTTAGACATGTTAAAAATGCTTAAACACAGAAGGCTAGTTTATTTTCAGGTTTGTTGTGATTCCTGCAGGAGGAGACAAATCAAGAAGAAATAACCAAAGATCAACCATTCTGAGCACGGCATGACATCAACATAATCGTGGACTAAGCAAAAAGCACAGAATATGCTGATTACATGCCTCAGTACTAAAATGATCATTGAGTACATTTCTTTGGCTTGCTCTCCTGGAGGCTGACCATAAGGTAGGGCTTCTTTGCCTTCAAATCTATCCAAATTTGAAAGATTTTTTCAGTGTTAATAAAAAAAAAAAAAATACTGAGGGAGTTAAGGTCAAATTGTTTCCATGGTTTACGCAGGTTTGAATGGCTTTAACAAAAAGGCAGTGCTACCGCAGGCCAGTCAATGCTTACCACCACACGAAACTCAAAGTGAAGGGACTGGTAGGTTTCTCAATTTAACTTTGCTGTGATGGAAGCAGCCAAGCTAGACTCTCCCCATCCAATGCAAGAATCATACCACATACCCAGGCATGCTGGCTGACCAGTTCTCCATCACAAAAGCGTTAGCTGCCCAGAGACAAGGAGGCAGCACTGTACCACGCCCAGCCCGTAATCTCAGCAATGCCTTGGTACAGGTACCCGCCATCCAGCCTGCTCTCTCCACCTCATTCAGAGCTCCTCTGCCACCCTGCCTTTAGACTACACCATCTCAAACCATGCAGGGTCCCTGTGCATCAATTTGAGAGAAATGCTGCTTGCATCAGCTTGGAGCCCACAGCTCCCTGGTGCAGGGATGTAGGTTAGGGATGGAAGGAAGACTCAAGATACTGAACCACACATGGTAGCAGCTGCCTGAAGGCAGGCTTATGCCAGGATTTCATGAGGCAAACAATTACTCAAGATGGCAATTAATCAGATCAACACTGGTTTATCAATTTCAGATACCCAGCATGGCTATAGCAAGAAAAGCCAAATTTTGCATGCTGAAGAGAGGACTGCCTGTCTTCTGCAGGGAACTGGGCCAGTGATGCAAAGGTGATGCAATGGTGCTCAAAAATGTACAGAATTTTGGCTACGCCTGCCAGTTTCTGTCACAATGCCTGCGTGAGCGGATCACCTCACGTACACATGAATGTCTGAATTCCTACCTTTCCAACGGCCCTTCTTCTCCCTACCCATTATCAAAAATCTGAATCAGCCTACATGGAAAATGGCTCAATCTTTAAATAATCCCAGCAGGGTATTCCTCCCCTTACAGTACTCCTTCTGCTATGACTACCTTCATCCAATGTATCATTTCAGAATGCTACTGCTACTGCAAGATGCACAAGGAGGTACACAGGCTACACCCCAGCCAACAAGCAAGCATGCAGG
Source organism: Oreocharis arfaki (assembly GCA_013398015.1). NCBI lineage: Eukaryota > Metazoa > Chordata > Aves > Passeriformes > Paramythiidae > Oreocharis > Oreocharis arfaki. The sequence continues at coordinate 111,719 of VZRR01004929.1, forward strand.
CAACTCCCAGTGTGCTGGCATCGGTAGGGTGTGGCCAGGCCTGGAAGTAGATTCACAACACCTTTTCAAGTAGCCTTTTTAGTCCACTGCATTTTATATACGGAACATGCTATACCTCAGCTTGACAGATTTTTTATGTCCATCATGAAAGAAAAGCAACATCAAAAAGAGACGTAAAAAAAGGCAGTAAGGATTTTTCTCTCTCCTGTGTTCAGATGCACTACCCAAAGTCCTACCTCTCCTTTTCATGGCTATTTGCAGTTCCGTTTAAACACCATGCAGTACATGAGCTTGTCTTTGAATGGCAGTAGCTATTCAAAGTGTGCAGTAGCTACCAGAAAATGTTGTCATTATGCTTTGAAGTAAATAGCTACGCTGTTTGTCATTTGCAGACTTCCCATCCAGTCTTCTCCTCAAAAATTTTTAAATCTCCTCCCTTTTAAAAAAAAAAAAAACAAACCAAAAAACCCCTAACACTGCTGCAGTTTTCTCCTGTAGTAATTTGCTTTATCCAAATTCCTCCCAAAGGGCAGGTGGTAGGAGCCAAATTTAGAGGGTTTCTGTATACAGTCTTGAACACAAATTCAAAATTGGCCATTTGGGTAGAAAACTTGACATTGCAGCAAACAGCCCAACTATAGTAATGACTAGATTTCTCAAGGTCAAGCAGTAGAAAAGAGCAGCTCATTTTTGAGGCCAGCAGGATCTGTCTCCCTGAATTCTGAGCCCCCAGAAAATGTACAGGAAGAACAAGCATTCACAGCTTCCGTCCATGGGAAAATACTACTGGCATTTCATTTCTGGTAGCAGCAGGGATGCCAGGTCTAAAGCAGGCAAGGGCATTGTGGGAAAAATGGTGCCATCTTCCCTTCTGATCAACAATTTAATTCACAGTCCAACAACCTCCTGAGGGGTCAGACAACAAGTGCTCAAGAAAAGGGTACTCACAGAGGCTTTCCCAGTCAGCTCTCCAGCCCAGACTAACAACTGAGCAAGACCAGGATTTCTACAAAAAAAGCTCTTATTTTCAAATCCCCACACCTCATGGCTAAAATCCATGACAGGCATGATTCCACTGAGGAAAAGAACTGCGGTGGCTGTATTAAGAGAAATACCTACAAATAAATGTGTTGTATAATCTAACTGCACAGCAAAAGTAAGACGGTGGAAGGTGAAGAATATTTTTGCCATTGATCACTTATGCTGGACCATGTGCATGTTCCTCTTTATCTCCACAACAGTAATGTTTTTCAATTGGAACAATTCACTCTCTATTGCTCAATGCAAGGCTGTACTCCCCTGTTTAACCCCATACCCCAAATCCCTAGGCATCGTTACATTTCAGAGACTGCAGAAATTTTTCAGTCTTCAGCCCAAACTGCCTTTGATAGCAAACCAGAACAGATATTTATAAAAGGAAACGGTTGATTATTGGGAAAAAAAAAAAAGTCTTAACTGTTATTTTCTATCATCAACATAATGATGGGGTCTTATTGTGGTATGCCTTCTGGACAAACATACCAAGACTCCTGAAATAACATACAGCTACATTCTCACAAAAGATGAAGAAAAACAATGAAAAAGGGGCAAGCAAGAAAGGAAAAGATTACTGGTGTAGTAGGTATGAAAAGCAAAGATCTCTGCTCATCAGATGCTTATACTCCGCTCTTTTCAGCTTTTCTGTCAAACCACATGTTGTAGAAACACAATCTGAAGGAGGAAAGCAAAGTTTTCCTTCCAATAGGTCAGGGAACACCTGACTTGGTGAAACAATGCTGCACAGAGAGTGAGGATAAACATTTGGGATCAATCAACTCAGTCGAGCTTTTTCCCCCACAAACAAGATCATCCCACAAAAGAAAACAAGATGGATAAGCCTACTGTTGTTTATCCTGATGACTCTACTGACAGGTGTCAAACCAGGAAAACCAACATACATTACTCTGTGTGATAAAAAGTGTTCCTGTATGTGCAGATATGGGCAGCATCAACCAGATAAGACGTAGGCGTTCCAGAAACACAAAGCTTGCAAGTGCACAGTGAAATCTGAATGACTAGACATCTCTGAAAAAAGAGAAATCATCGACATTTTATTTTTAATTACATAGGTACATCTGATTTCTTGGGAAACTATTAATTCTGTAAGCACCATTAAAATGCACACAAGCTCTAAAGCTGCCCCCTTAAATGATGCATGCTGATTTCAACTTTAACCACACATTCACTTTCTCATACATATTTACAATTAATTTCAGTTAAATAAAAGTGGATATATATTCACCTTCCCAAGAAAACAGAATTCTAGCATTAGTATTTTAAAATTTTCCAGTTGAGCTCCATGCTAGTTTAGTGGTTTGTGGTAAAAGAATGGTGGCATTGGGCCCTTTAACCATAAATGTTCCTAATTAAACAGAGAAAAGGATAAAGGCATGAAGAAACAAACATCCAAATGTTCTGTTCACCCCTGAAATAAGCAAAAAGCAAGCACTGAATTCCATAAGTATGTAAAAACCTGTTTTATTGAAAGCTGTCTTTTTCAACTAATCCACAGTAAAACAGTGGTGTACTAGACTTCAGTGCTTCTTTCTGACAGAGAAAATAGTTAAACACACCCAGGGAATAAGAATTACGAAGGAATGGTTTCCAGAAAAGCCATCAACTGAGATAACAGAAGAAATTACAAGGAGAAATTAGTTTTACTACTTAGATATTTTTTAATGACCATGTTTCATAATATCTGCACTCTCATGCTAGCCAGATTTTGAACTTGCCCATTATAAGAGTCAGTCACTCCGTACACCATTTCTTATTCTTTTCTCTGAAACACCGACATGTTCAGCACTGCGCTGGTTGTTACCTGACCTCAAGTTGTTACCTGGCCTTTCCAAGTTGGGGGATAAGCAATCAAGAGACAAATCCATTCATAGCTGTTGCAGCTGGATAAATGAATACATGCATAGCTACATCCTCTGTAGTGTCCACCTGGGGCATAAAAAACAGCTTGTCCTGGACAGAACATCAGTATGTTCTCAATACCTGCCTCCAGATGTTGAAATAAAAATACTTGAAGAGTATCAGCAACAACACAGCTTAGAAAAGACGACTTGGGAGAAGACGTAAGACACAGGAGGCTTTGGTATGGCTGGATGAGCAGCCCAGTTACAGGAGAAAGCCATGATCTTCCTGCTGTCCTGAAATTGCACCAGAGCCTCTGTTCCCACTCTCTTCCTCATGCCCATATGAAGGGTCTGCATTTATAAAGTGTCCTGCAATCATCCAGGCTATTTGTGCTTCAAAATAGTACTAAATAAAAATAAATAAATGAAAAAAAAAAATCCATCTCCATGTAACTCCCTCACACATCCTATGACCTCTCCCCTGCCCCAAAAATAAGCATATCAATTGAAACTGGGGTTCCAAGCATCAGAGAAGGGCTGAAGACACAGCATGCTGGAGATAAGAAAAGGACAACGTTCAGACTTTTGTGCAGATTCTTGAGAGGCTTAGCATACCCAAAGATCCAGAGATGCAGTGCCCTGGCAGCCAGGCAGTACGTGACCGATGGGATAGACAGTCACTTGCCCTCACGAAGAACTTAAAGTTCAGACAGCAATAATAGAAAACTCCACCCCAAAAAACTCTATGCAAAATTTATCTGTATAATTTCTTTTGCTAAAGGAGGAAAAAAAAGCCTATGACAACTGCAGCAGTTTGCTTTCAGGGAAACAAGAGAAAAAAAAATTGTTTTTAAAAGTTTCATTGCAAATAGAGGCGTTATTTCAATATTAACAGATAAAACATTATGATAATAAAATTCATATTTGTCAAGGGCAAACATAAGAAAAAGGATAAAAGAAAATACCAGCTTAGACTTTTTTTGCTGTAGATGTAATAAAATAACATTTGTCTAACATTTTAATCTATTATTTTATATTTAATATTTTAAATAATGTCTCCATTTCAGTGTAATTGAAGCTCTAAATATTTTGATATTGCTCATTTAGAACAAAAGATAAATGCAAACTATAAAAAGCCTTTGAATGTTTATATTTCCTAAATTCAGTTTTATGCTATTTTAATTCCAGGTTGGAGTCTGTGCTGCAAGTTTCAATACAGGCTCTCAATCCATTGGCATCTGTTTTTACAGGAAGGACCTTTAAAAAAACAATATCTTTGCTTTTGCTGATTAAGAAGAACGTGCTAAAACTCTGGTGCTATTTCCAAGCAGGTCCCTGTTGGGATTATTTATATAAGTGGCAGAGAGATACGGACAACCAGATGAAATGGCCAAGAGCAGAGCATGCTTCTGCCCTAGATTACAGCTATCTCTAACAAATTGACTGCCTTGATCCTGGGTGTATTCAACACTCTGATTTTTCATATATTTTAAACACTTCTCCATGCTTCTCCAGAGAGCAGCGCTGGTGCCATGGGCAAACGAGGGAGCTAACCACAAGGTCTTGAAATGACATTCAGCAGCAGGAGGAAAAAAGGCATTAGATAAAAGAAAATGCACAAAAAGGGGAGATGCTTTAGATACAATTGTTTTCACATGTTTAGCAAGGTTATTCATGCATTAAAGTAATTTCTTGTTACTACTAGAGATTTGTCAATCTTTTAAAATTTTGCAGCCTGGAAGCAGTACTTTGAGCAGCATACATGCTGAGACGTGCACTTGAGTCCACTTTAGCCCAAATCACTCACCAGCACGCCCCCTCTCTCTCACACACTACGCCCATTTGCATGCACACGGGCTTCGGGGAGCCAACAGCCTTCTCTGCACATCTTCCCTCCTGTCCCCACGTCCCCTGACTTTTATATCTCTCTCTCCTACACACGCTGGTTCCCAAGCCATTTCACCAGGTTCTCTTAGCTCATTAACGAGGAAACAGATGGACGGTGAAAAAAGAAATTGTGCGGAAACGAACATTTAACAGGGTCAAAGACGCCGTAAAGGCAATTAGTGCCGTGTACAGAGCCTGGAAAAACAGTCACAACATCACTTCCCAGTAAACTACGGCACTTGGCATCAACTGCAGTGCTTAAACAATGCAGTTTAGAAATTTCAGTACTATCTAGCAGCAGTTATGCAGAAATAAACAATCAGGTGGAAGTTACTGAAATTAATGCTGACTTCAGCTGGAGAAATATTATGCTCTTCTCTGGAATTTGAATAATTCAGGGGGAAGGGTTAGCTTAACTCCACTGATCTGACCTGCCTGAACGAAAATAAAAGCAAGATTGTAAAGCTCTTGTTTGGTAGTTGGGGCCCTTCTAAACTACATTTACATTTCATGATATGAGAGTAGGTGAGCAGTAAGAGAAGCCATATAGAACAGTGACACCAAGAAAAAAATTCAGAGTTTTCCTGGCTGTTTTGGGGGAACTTTCAAATTATGGAGTTGAAAGGAATATAAACACATACAAATAATTATATCAGGCTATTTGAAAAGCCCTGTGCAAGGGCCCAGTTACTACACTGGGAGCAAGACTTTCCAGTGCTCCCGTTCCCAAGGCTCGTAGGGACGTTGCACTCCAGGTGCGAGCTCCCGAATCCCAGCGCTGGGCGGCAGAGGCCACTGCCACTGCTGCACAGCACCATCTAATGGGAGACATCACGTACGACACATGACCACAGGCTCTGTGCTTATGTGCAGTCCTTCTTGGCAGGAGATGAAAGAAATCGCCTCTGGCAAAGAAATTAAATAATTGCAGTCAGAGGAGGAAGGATGGCTGTGGAGGAAATTGAAGTCCAAGGGAACCACAAAAGGATGGCGTGCGTTTGAAAAGATGACAAGAGAAGAACTAGAGGAGGCAGAGTATCAGTCTGGGCAAAGGAATAAAGACGTTTAGGCTCAGCAAGTTTTGCTGACCAACGCTTGTCACTGATTAGGTGTTTAAAGAGTTCTAAAATATGAATGCTGCCCTTTCAGTGCATTTAAATATAAAGGAATACTTGGTGAACAAGTAGAAAAATAGTCAAGTGTCTTCATACTTTGAGAACTCTGAAATGAACACGTTCTGGTGTTTGAACACACAGCTTTCAGCTTTTCAGAGGATCCTGTTGTAGCTACACCTCCTTCAAGACCCTTCCATCATCTCACAGCAGGCACAGTGCCACTCTGAAAAGTAACCACACATTATTCATAATTATAGATATATTCCCCTCCGAACCCTCCTCCCAAAAAAATCAAACTCCTTCACTGCTTGAGATACATTTGCCTTTACAAAAAATCAAATGTCACTACTAGAAGAAATCAGGGATCAGGCTACTACAGACCTCAAAATCAGTACTTCACCCTGTTTAACAATTTAACGCGACTTGAAAAGGTCCCTCTTTAAGCACTACATTGCCCTGTCATGTCCTTCCTATCTGAACACGCTGGTGAAGCTGATGGAGTATTTATTAAGTCAAACATGACTAGCCACCTCTCATTCTCCAGGGGTCTCTGATGCATGGTTTGCAAAAGCACAGACAGCAGACGCACTATCAGCTGCCAGTCACAGGTGGCCCCACACAGGGATAATTGGTGTGCTACAATTAAAGAATTGAGATGAAGAGCATGGAGGTCCAGAAGGGAAGCCATGAGTGCTAATTGCTGCTCTCCCAAACTCTTCTAACACTTCCCCCTTCCCATCCCCCTTTCCTCTTCAACATCATCGCTCCACTTGTGATACAGGGTGAGCATCGCATATGACCCAAGTGTTACTCAATTACCTCCAGCATGACACTTCCTCCAGCCATTTTATTGCTCCTCTGCAAATGCAGCTTTATTTATTTAATTATTTGAGGAGCCAAACTGGTTTGACAGAGGGCTTGCCTCGTTGTTTGGGTGTGTGGAGGAACCCAAGATAAGATGGACTATCATAGCAGCTACACAGACTTGCTACGCACACTGCCCAGAGGTAGGATTTAATTACTAGTCAAAAGCAGTCTCTCCCCCCCTTATTACATAAGACAATTATAATTTGCTTGTATTTATTATGACATCCTTACAGAAATGTTCATGACTCTTCGTAAACAACTCCATATTCTTCAAGGGAAAGGCAAAAATTTACATCACAGTCTCCATATTCAACCCATTAAGCATTTAAAATGTGAATCCTCCATATCCAACTTCTTATACTGTTAAAAAAACTCCATGTTGATGAAAAAACTCTTTTTGTTGTTGTTCAGAGAAAAACATGTCAGAAGTGTACTGAAGAATTTATCAGCATATGGCAAATACATCCTTTCTCAAAGACACACTCTGACTTCAAGCATTGTGTAGAAAAAACAGAGTTTCCAATCAGTAGTGGGCTGGTTCACATACATTCACATAATCTCCCCTAATGATACATCTACAGTGATTAAAAAAGGTCCACAAAACGAACCCAAGAAAAGCACTGACATACAAGCAGGCAAATTGCACTAGAAAATGTATCCAGAGCTATAAAAACAGACTTGAAAGACTACTCTCTTTTATTCATTTAGTAGGATTAGGTTTGTACCTTATAACTACTTTTTAGATTACGAACAGATGCATGTACTTTGGGCATTTTTTGTCTTTAGCTTAACTTTATTTTGTCTTTAAAAATAACAAGACATTAAATGGGGAAATACCATCAGTAACCCATACAGTTTTTCAGAGACAGAATTATCTATGCCCTGGAAGACTGAGATTTTCTTCTACCATAGGCAAGATGCCTCAAGCATTTCGGGTTTGAGCCACAATGGTTTCTGTGACCAGCTGTCTTCCAGGGCATGCAGACTCCAAGAATGTCTGAAATTTTGCCTAGCAACAGACAAAGAAAAGACTGCATCCAATTTAAACATTTTATTCCATACATGTTGCATGAAGTTATGTAAATTTCTGCTGCTTGATCTAGTAACTGCTTCAGATTTCTACATGATTTTTTTTACTATTTTATTTAAAGCTCGGCAACAAAGATGTTTCTCCTACTGTAACAAAAAAAAAACTGGGAAGTGCTTTTAACATTAGATAACTGCTTTATCAAAGCAGAATGATGTCCCTGGGGATTTTTTAATTCAAAATTCCAGAGAGAAAGGAATGATACTTTGTAGCACTGATGCTATTTCCGATGCAAGATTTAATTCTGGTTTTGGGGGCATCACAAAACCATGTGTTTTGTTAACAAATAACTTAGATAATTTGTTAGAGCAAGAAGCTGGATATAATTCCATCTTGAGGCATTTGAACGGTTCACTTGCACAACATTTACAGATGAACAAAGGAATTATCCTGCTGAGTTTAACTATTTGTCCATCTCACCCAGCATCCTCAGTGTGACGGTGACACGCACCAGGTATGTCAGCGTGTTTGCAGGGTGGGGAGGGAGGATACCAGTACTTTCATATTTAGAGCAGAAGTGTTGTAGCCTTCTCTATAATTAAGTGGTAAAAAACACAGATGGGGAGAGCAACACATCTTTTCATAAACAGTTCTCTTGCATCAGAAATCATTAAAGAAAGGAGAAATGTCACCCACCACTTCCTCCTGTGCCTGTATACCAAGCTTTTCAAAATACTTGGTTGCTTAAAGACTTCTTTGTTTGTACTATACAACATGTGGAGATGTGCATCCAGAAGAATCTGAGCACAGGTCTAACTTGTGATAAGTCCAAAGTGATAAATCTATACAATGCCTTTTTAACTAAGGCATGTACCAATGAATATGCTACTAAAAACTCATGCATCTCATTCTAGTGCCTCAGTCTGAGAGCCTGCATTGATAGCAAGAGGGAATTCATACACAATCTGTCACTGCAAAACTGATCTTGTATCTCTTGACATATTCTGACCTCTGCTGTTATAAAGTGGAATTTATTTTGACAACAATTTTTCTCTTTAAAACACTGCCCTCAGCTGAATAAAAATTTTCAGTATCTGCAATTATCTAGGGAAAAGAAATGATGGGAAAAATCACTTTTATTTTACACCATGAAACATAAACAAAGTTTCCACACTTTTGCCCCTCCCCCTCATGTTCCTACTATCCTGTCACTTATTATAAGCTGCATCATTTGACTATTACATAAATACACATACTTTGTTTTTCTCTGTATGCTCCGTATCATCTTTCTCTGAGAAAGAATTGGTTTAGGCTTTGGTGACAGATACCAGCAAAAACACCAAGCACATACCAAAACAGAGACTACCACTAATCTGAAATTACTCATACTAGTTTCACAGCACCTTTTTTTTTCCAGTGTAAGTTGTACTTTCACTACAAAAATATTCTACAGTAGCCTAGCAAGCTCTAAATTCTGCACAAGTCTAGGACTCTATACTGAGTTTTGACAGTACTGGTTAGGAAGGAAATCACACCGTAAATATGCCATACATTACCATCAGTGAAAACGCGAATCTGAATGAACGATGGTATATTGGTTGGCAAACTTCTGAAAGCAGAAAAACACCACTTTTTAAGTTATAGGTACACTTTGAGGGGAAAAGAAGAAAGAGAGGGTGTCCATCATGATTCTCTGCTTCCAAACTTCTCTTTCCCTTTTGGATAAGAAGTCTCTCAGACCTTATCTTGAAGATTAAGGTGTGAACCTGTACTGTACTTATCACAAATGCTCAAAGTACATTTTCTCTCCCTTTCCCATTGTAACACCTGTCACACCTCAAAATAAAACTGCAGGTACAGCTTGTATGATTTCCGCCAGACTTGCTGATTCCCCAAGGCTCGAGAGATGATAAAGTACTTGATCAAATATTTATAACCTGTATGAATTTAACACTCTCTCTCAGTCAGAAAACACTTTTGATTTAGGAATAGAAAGACAGCAACATAGTGCACAATGAGTGTTCGAGCATTAAATGCTAATTTTATCCTTATATTTAACTAGGGAAGAGACCCTAATCTAAAATCAGATAGTTCACCTTTACGCCAAGAACCTCCCTCTTGTAGTTCTAAAGATAGGAAACAGTCTTGTTCTTTTCAGTATGTTTTCACCATTAACTCTGTTCTTTCTAAGCAATACTAAAATTAATGGAGTTTTTTATTGTTCTGCAGGCAACAACTTTACTTTCACCTTCAAGCATAGTTAATTTTTTTTTTTTAATCTTTGAATACTTTGCTTCTGCTGAGAGAAACACACAGAAATTTGCCTTCACACTGGAGTAAATGCAGGAAATGCAACTGCATAATAGAGATAAACCACTGAATCTTAAAGGATTCTCTACTCCAGCTACAGAACGAACAGCCATTAAAGCCTAGCACAGCACCTTATTCCACCATACAGATGTCCCAAGACAGCCTGTTAGTTTACACACACTCTCTACTTCAGTAAACATCCTCGCACATTCTGTTTTGTCCCAGTTAAAACCATCATCTGCTGGAAACCAAACCAGAGTGAACACCCCAAAACGTTACTGCACCCCCAGTAATCAACACCTAGACTGTCAGAAAGGATGCTAAACAATGAGTTATACAAACTACCACAAGCGTCCTGTAGGATTTAATGTTACAATTGATTTTTTAAAAATATGGAACTACCTCAAATAAGACATGTTAAGACAGCTCAGCTTCCCACTCAAAAAATTTATTAATAATGAGTTTTGGATGATATAAGGAAGAAGCCTCAGTTGTGCTCTCTTGGTATAGAGCCCACCCAGCAGTACCCTGCAAGTGGTCTCAAAGCTTTATTTATTCTTTTCAAGGGTACTACAGAACCTGACAGATGTTCAATCAAACCAATAAAGCACTATGGTTAGTTTAATTTTGTATTATATAAAAAAAAATGATGAGAAACTGAATAGCCTAAACCAAAGCATAACATGATTAAACAGAAAGTTTGAGAAACCAATTCACAAAACCAGAAGTGAATAAAATTCACATAACTAGCATAAAAAAAGAGCCAGGGAAGTTTAGGTAAAAAAGTAACTAAAGACAAAATACAGAAGAAATTCTATGGCCCTACTAGAAGAAACAGAAAAGACAGAGCAGGCATGATGAAAGTAAATAAACAGATAATGAAGAGATGGTTATGATGTTCAGTTAAAGAGCTGGCAGATGCTTCAGAGAAGCACAGGACTGGGAAAACAACCACTGAGAGTATAAGTGTTGAAGATGGCAAAGCCTGGAAGAATTTGCATAATTAAAGTTCTTGTCTGTTCTAGAGCATGCTCTAAGCCATTAGCAATTATCTTCAACTCAAAGGGCTGGAAAGGTCTCACTGACTGAAAAAAAATTAAAAATAAAGATCCCGTTTTGAGGTGTGATGACATGAGAAAGAAACCAGAAAAAGGGCTAGAAAAACATTTAGACTATTCTCCCCAACTTTAGCTTCTAGAAGGGTATTACATACTGGTAGCTCACCACCACAAGACAGCATTTTGGAAGGGAGGAACACTTTGGTTTAAGAAGTCACCTTTTTTTTTTTTGTGGCTTGGCAAATAAACTGGTTTGACACAAGAAAAGCAGCAAGTGTGCTATAGATGAACTGAAGCGATGCAACTGGAAAGAAAGTCTTGTTATTTTATTTAAAGACAGACTGTGGAAATACAATCTAGGTAAGGAGATTAAAAGGCCATGACATGGAAGTAGGAAGACCACACATGCCAAGAGCAGGTTTCTAATGTGTCAGCATCAGACTGGGATAAGGTACTAAACTGGACCCAAGAGAAGTGATTTCAAATTCCAGGACACTCTAGTGTGTTCTTTACAGAATTGGGTGATGGACAACAACCATATTATTTACAAACCCAACCTGAGACTTTGCATGAGACAAAAATTCCCCCTTCAAGTCCTAAGTTGGAACACTCGGGCAAAGTTCAGCAGGAATAATTCAGCAGAGCTTGGCTACAAAATCTTATTCTTAAACAGGGCAACTGAACACATGAATAGGATATTCCTGTACATTTCAAAACAACTTTAGCTTCTTTTTTTACAACGGGCTTGATGACAGTTTGTAGTCGGTCGCCCTCACACCCTTTTATGCAATGGCACTGCTTTAAGTGGTTATTCACCAGTCTGCTGGTGCAGTAGGTGTCCCACGCTTAATTTGGTTCATACTAATTCATGTATTGTGCTTCAAGAAAAAAGGCTTAGGAGTACAAGGACTAGTTATTGCAAGGAAGAGATGAGAGGGGACCCTTCTTTTCCAAATTTATCAAAGCAAAATTTGTACTAATGGATTTACTTCGCAGCAAAGAAGTCACGCATTAAGGAGGAAAAGTTGACCAGAAAAGTTAAGTACCAGTTTTTAAGAGGTTAAAATATATAGAGATAGATAGATATGCCAGGAAAGGACAAGGTATAAGAATATCCAGTTTTACAAAAGAGTAGTCATGAACTACGTGACCCCTAAGCTCCTCCAAGCCATAAATGCAATTTCTACATAAAAGAACTTATTACTCAGTCTGATCATCTAAATACTAAACCCAGTGAAAATTCTAAGTTAAGCATGTCAGTATCTCCATGACTTAAGGCACAAGGCAGAACAAAGTGAGTTTCAAGGAGTGATTTTTGGAAACAAGGTACTTTGCAACAACTGCTCAAAACACACAATAACCTAGATGCAAAAAATCTCTGCAAATAAATCAGTTTATTTTAGGACATACACTCTAAGTGCCAAGGAAGAAATTTAAACCTGTAATGCTTACTATGACATGTCATTGTTAAAGCAACGGAAAAGAAAAACTGTATACACATGGTGGGGGGGACTGGCAGAATTACTACCCCCACAAGTACCTACAATTACTCAGATCGGGATAATTGCCAACTCTGAAGGCACAACATTTAAGTGGCACTTACACTCCCGCATATAACCCAAACACCAGGCTCTGTAACTGTAACACAGCTAATGCTGTGGTAGAAGATGCTTAGAGAGCTAGGATTTATTAGAATTATTAGAATTTGAAGGCTTAAATATTGGTCACATCCAATTTATGCTCTCTAGTCAATACTTTTGTACAGTCTGTTAATTGTCATCACTTGTTGGGGGTAGGGAGGAAGAAACTGATTGGTCTTTATGTGTGAGGTTATTAGTGTTACACTGCTTCGAGGTGGCCCACCTATGCTTCTCTAGTGACCTGGAACCACTGGAGATGCCTGCAGAGATGGGAGTGTGCAAGGTGGTGGTGCTGAGGACACCTATGCACCACTGGCACTTTCTACACTTCCACAGAGATTACATGATAGTCAGATAACAAATAAAACCATCTGATTTCCCTTTCCTTGATGGAAGATGTCTTGAGCTAGGAAAAACAACTGACCTACAAGTTCTGAAGGACAAAGGACTCCTCCTGGGCACCTGCAATGACAGAGCAATGTGGGAATGAGGCAGATACTAATGGAGAGAATAGTTACAACCACAGCAGAGTTTTCTTTGAAGAACCTCCAGAAACCACATAAGAAAAATAACTTTTTTTTTTTTGGAAGGAAATATTCAAAGTAAAAGCAGGTCTGGACTTCATTACATAGCTTTTGGTCACAGGTGCTGCATGAATCCACCTGCTCAAGGTATTACTTTAGATACATATTAAAAAAGAAACTGAAAAAAGAAAATCAAGTTTTTGCCACCTCAAGGAAGAACATACAAACCTCAACACAGTCTTGCTGCCAGAGGTGGGAACAGAAGAAACACGGGACAAAATAAGAGAACCCTAGAAGATGTGCTGTCCCTATTCGCAAATGAGAAATCGGGGGGTGGGAAGATAAGAAGAGCCGCTTTTGTTTCTGCCCCATCCCCTCCAGCCCACACTGGCAGAGTATCCAGCACAGCCCTCACATAACCCTGCCTCAGGTCTGCGACTGGGACATGACATCTGCTGCACCTTGCTCTCCTGCCTTTGTCTATACCCAGTGCCGGAAAAGTTGCGAGCCTGGATAATTCCAGTTCCACTGCTGTTTCCAGCAATCCTGGGCAACATTACTGCTGAATTCGGGGAGATTACACAGAAACCTGGCAAACTGAAACAGCCCCAAGGCCTGATGACTAAATATTCCATGGCAATGGCACCTGGTACCAGAACCTCAAAAAAATCACAAATACGAACGTCAAAAGCTGGTAAATCAGAGGCAGCCCTTCAAGATTTTATCTGGACAAAGATTTGTAGTAGTCAAGGCCACACTTCAAAATGTACAACATTGATACCCATGTGTCTCTATCAAGAGATATGTCTGTGAAAAGTCACTGTCAGTCTTCGTATTAGATTTATCAACAGATGTCAAAGGACAGATTTGGGGTCAATAACGTAAATCACCCATCTTCCATTTAATTACTTCGAAAAAGCAAATTAAATAAATGTCCCAAAAAACCACCAAAAGGCTTGTTAATATTCTTACCTACATGCAGGAAAAAGGCTGCAATGTAACTACCCAAAACACATTTTGCCATAAAAAAGGGTACAATAAAACAATTCTGAAACATATACTCAACATTATTTGAAAACATCCTATTATGAAACAAAAGATTTCCTTCATAAACAGTGTAATGGTAAGTTGAGAATCCCTGCAAAATATCTTTGAATCCTTGGGAAGTTGCAAAACCCTGCAATAGAAGACATTGTTACTTTAACAAATCTGAAAGCTTAGCACGAAGTGAAACTGGGTTTAGGAAGTAAACATTTGGATGTCTAGTGATTTTTTTTTGTGAGCAAACTTGTGATACCCATACCTCCATTAAAAGTATTTTAAAAAGCCTACATGAGAAAAATAATATGGCAGAAAATTCTTTGCAGCTTTTTACTAGAAAGTAATTTTGCAAACATTGTAAAGATCTCTGTGCTACTCGAAAATACACAGCAATGTTCAGAATAACTGAAAGTAACTGACACAAAACATCAAACTCAGCTTCCGTCTTAATTCTATTTGATCCACATAAACGAAAAATTTGCGAGATTCATAGCATCTGAACACAGAACACACATTTTTTCAGCATGACATAGTAAGGGATATTTTAAGATGCTGGAATGCCATTAATTTATGCCCCTTAGCTCAGCAATTTGTAAATCATTAGCTCTAGAGCACCAAAACAAAGTGAAGCCTGTCTAAGCCCATTTTATCCAACTACGAGTGTTTAATTTAAACACCATTTAAGATCTAATTCCAAACTCCAGCATTTATTATTTATCATAAAATTGAGAAGGATATCTGATGGCTTCCTGTAGGTACATACCATATAAGAACAAATTTTTTATTTTTCTTTAAGCCTAAAGCTCGGCCCTTTCAGTTTCCCAAGATTTCAAACAAGTACCTACATTTCTGCTGGTAGCTAAGTCCCTGAGGAGGAAGTTTAGTTTGAGATGTCACTGTCAAGCCTTTTCCGATAGTGTCAATAGGAGGGAAGGGAAAGAAAGACACAATTAGGCATAATGCTATTTAACTATCTATTTTTCTGGTTACAAGAGAAATGGGATCCTCACACCTTAAAAAGGAAAGAGACTTGTACTATCAGATTCGTGCTCCTGTTGAGTTTTACAGAAAGTAGCAAGTCCTTGGCTCTTGTGCTCTGACACAGAAGGCTGCACAAAGGGTTACAGAGCCATGGCAGCTCCGTAGCTCTGGTCTCCAGAAAAACCTTCGACTCTGAAGAGGTTGTAAGACTCCCCAAACAGGGCTAAAAATGAAATTACTTTGGGACAAGTGAAGACCTCCAGAATGTTTATGAGTGTCTGGCTCCAGGAAAGAAGCTCTCCTGACTGCAGACACTACTTTGTGTTTGTTTGTTTTTTAAATTTCATGAAACAGAACACACCCACCTCTTGTCTTTTCATCCTGAGCAATTCATTCAAAGTCAAAGCTTTGGTCTGAAGCTTAAGGTCTTCTATTTTATTTTATTTTATTTAGTTCTGGGCTATCCTTAAAGAAGCAGTGAGAGAGGTTTAAAACCGGCAACATCATTCACCAGAAATACAAGTTTTCTGCTCTTAGGCACCTATGAAGTTCACTTGTTTCAAGCTCTTCAAGTCTGAGAAAAAAAGTCTGGGCTTCAAAAATTCCTTACTTTAATTAATGACTTGCTTTAACTTGACTTCAAATTGGTTTAATCACTACGAAAGAACAGTGAAAACAAAAAGCTCAGCATCACATGGTATTATTTTAAAATAACTTCTTTAAAATGGTACTGCACAGACTGTACAGTCCCACTCCCACCCAGCTCTCTGGTGGGGGTGTCTGTCCTCACAGCAGGAGGGGACAGAAGGCTTCGGTGACACCCTGTGCTCACAACCCAAATATCTTGAATAGAAACTTTTAATTCATATGCATAAGTGAATTAGGGTGGGTTTTTAAAATAATTCTGCAAGTCTTCCTTCTCCAAAAGGATGCAGAAGCCAAAGGAACATATTGCGAAAGAGAAATTTTGAAAAAAGATGATTCCAAATCCTCCACACTTCAACAAAGAGAAGTATAATTCAAGCATCCAATTTCCAACTTAAAAAAAATCTAAGAGAGATAGTTTTCATTTTGAAAACTTATCTGGAAGGTTTTTTAAGTCATTATTTACTAAAAATAAAATTAATGAGGAAAGGTTACTCGGAAGCAAAAACAAAAGGTAAATGTTTTCCATAACCTCATAAAGGTACTTAAAATTCACTTTCCCTGGCAACTGTTTTTGTTGCCAGTTGGAAGTATCTTCTCTGTGTTTTGTGCTTAAAAGAAAGAATTCAGATTCAGAGGCAGGCTGCTGTAGCAGGTCTGAGTTGTGATGTTACTGTTCACCTCAGCTGGGCAATTTCCTCACTCTGATGGGCGCCACTAAAGCAATCAGATTGTTTAACATCCTATGCAAATTTCTAGAGATGAATGCTCAAATCTGCCAGCACACAGACAAACAGAAATCAGCAAAATCAGCAATATGCTAATTCAGCATGATGCTGAACTTAATGCAAACATCCCTAAAGATAATCAACGGGAGATATGAAGCAAGACAAATCTGGGGACTGTAGCACGAGTTAGTGCAGAAGGTCCACATGATGATATTCAAAACAGAAAGCCCCACTCCACAGACTATTTATGATCTGGAACAAAGAATCTTTACCTCCTCCTAAAAAGACCCAGTAAAACAAAAACCCACATAAAACCTCCTCCAGCCATGAGTACATCTTAGAGCTGTTGTGGCAGACATTCAGTACCAACCACCTCGAACCTTCTCCCCCACAAATTTAATCTCTGCAGAGTCAAACAAATATTAATAATTGAAAAGTACACAAAGTGATTTTACTAAGGGGGTAATTAGCAACTTCATTTCAGTTTAGCAGCTGATTTTGAGTTGGCATTAAACCAACAGGAGCTTAAAAGAACCTACTGCACGGATAAGTTTCTGAACAACTTTGTGAGTTACTTGCTGCAGTTTGATGTGGCCCTCGGACTTCAAAGGCCCCTTTCATAAGAAAACAGGACAAAGGCAGAGAGGTCTTTATCATCATTTATGGTAAATAAGAGACAAATCCACTACACACTAGAAAGCTGATGCAAGGAAAAGACTGAACTTTGCATGAGCTTCATCAACGTTTTAGGAGCCCTAAATTATCCAGCAGTTTTTTGATTAGATGATGCCAGTAATTTGGAAAGGTAGCAGCAAATAGACCAGGAGCACAGAAGCACGTGGATAAAAAGCTTCTGCTGCTTTGCTATCAGCAGATGTTTGTGAGGACCCATCACCAGACTGCAGTGGAGCACATGCCCAAGCATTTCCTAACACCTTAGGTGAACAAGCCAGAACCTCCCATCCTGGGCACACACAGCTCAAACTCTCATCGTTTTCTAGTGCTCAGCTTTAGTGATTCCCATTACCCCAGTCATGGATATACAGGCAGAACTGACAATCCCTGGCATCTGTGTTTAGAGGAATTGCATGTTTAATTCTTAGCACCAAATACACTTGCCGCTGATAATTAGGCCATGTAGAAGCACAAGGATCACCCCCTTACCAGAATTCACTGATGGAAAACCAGCAAGGACATATAGCTTAAAATTAACATAGTGTGAAATGAGAAGTACAAACCCTTAAGTGGAAAACTGCCAAATGTAATTTTCACAATTACCATTTAATTTAAGAAGCAGATCAAAAGGAGCACATCATTTACATTTCCAAACATTAAGTTTTAAAGATCAAAGACCTCTAGTATTTCCAGACTGCATATATGTGACTAACTTCATTCGAGTAATGAATCTATGCAGAGGGAGAACATGAGCTGCTCATTTGCTCTATGCAGCAGTTTCCCCATCATCTGGGACTGCAGCATGTGATAGCTGCAACAAGCATCATCAGCAAGCTCCCACTGACACTAAATAATGAATAGAAGCAAGGGATTTTAAGGCCTAAAATAGCATTTTACCAATTTTCTGACTGCTGGAAAACTCTCTCCCTGAAAGTAACCTTTGCTTCAGATTTTTTCTCAACTGCAGCCTGACAGCTATGACTTAACAGTACTTATGCAATGTTCCAGAGGTCATTAAAGATTCCACATTACCAAAACTGTGTTTTTGTGACAGTGCTGTAGCCCAATTATGGTAAAAAGTTAAATAGAGAGAAGTGCACTATGTAAATATTCCAAAACACGTCAGTTTAATTCCATGTAGAAATGAAATAACAGCAGAGGCGATTTTTTAGTGACCACTGGGAACTACTGCAACAGATCCTGGTCAGATTCACAGTAAAGTCAAAAGTGTACTGGAACTTATATCCAGGAAACAATTGAACTTTTAGTTCATACTGAACCTCATGCCTACTTCTAAGCACCTCCCCAAAAAACACAGCTCAGAATTCAATATTAAAACCAGATTTTTCTTAGCAGAAAACCAGAGAGCATCATGACCATATGCTAAAAAAAGACGTGATAGTTTAAACTGAGCCATTAAACAGGAGCTGCCTGCGGAAGTTGAGGAGATTACAAAACTTCTCTCACCGAGTTGAGGAACACAACACCACCAGGCGTGTAATGCGCAGTTGCGTTCAGTACTCGATTGCTGGTGTTACAATAACATTCAATCCCCAAAGTCTTCCTTATTGTACACAAATATCCTCAACATACCACACTGTCTATCAGAGTGGTCTCAAGCACAGGATGGATTTTTATTTGCATGTGCCTTATGTTCCTATTTCCCTTATAAATCCCAGGATTAAAACTACTTTAAAAGTAGACAGGAGGGGATATATAATACTAACATTTACACAGAGACTTTAATTCTTATAATATGGCATTAACATCTAATAAAGGAAAGAAAAGGGCATATTAAATCCACAAATCTCTAAACATGAGAGGGTTTAAAACAGCTTTCTCAAGAACAGCTTTTCCAACAGACATTTCTCATGATAAGGATGATGCATTCTCTAACTAAGACTATAAAGCTCTTGAAAAGATGAACAACCATTGTATTTTTACAATAACTGAGGCACCTATGTATTATTACTCTGGTAAACAGGTCTTCCTGCCAGATAAAAGCAGTTACACTGCAGCAAGTTTCATACTTCAAATCTTCTCTCACAAAACACATAAAAAAGTGAGCAAGATCCAGGCTCTTTAGATGAAGAAAACAATGAGCTATGTCTGGCTGCAATGAACGCATAGCAACCTAATCTCAAAGGATATTTATACTGCATAATGCTGTGGGTATGCGTGCCAGACCTATACTGGCTCACATGGATTTCTGTGTGACAGCAGCCATGCTGCTTCCAATTCCTAGCCTACATCAGGTAGGCAGACACAGTCAAAGCTCTTAGAAGTCTTAATCTGTCGTTCTGTCAAATTAAAACCACTACATGCAACCTAAGCAACATTATATGCATTGATAGATTAAAAAAAAATCGTAAAATTGGTGCATGTCACATCTGCCTCCACTAGCAGTCTGCAGAAAATTGCCCTTGCCCAAATGGGAATACACATTTCCTGCCTCCAGGAAAAAAAAAAAGCAGCAAACAAAAAACCCAAAAAACACAAAACCAAAAACACATGCGCTTCTTTACTTGAGCGTAGAAACACGGAGGTTGAGAGGAGAAGAACCTGGAGATCCAGATTTCATCTCCACATCCTGCCCCCAGGAGCAGTGCGTGTTCAGCTGAGTGTGCACAAGGTTCACCTGTTCCCATACTCCACAACAGTGCAAAAATAAAGGTAAGACGTGGCCAAGCTACAGCACAGCTGGGCTAGGGATAACACTCTAAGCAAACAACCAAAAAAATAAAAGGAGGGTGAGGAAGGCTGGCATACCTTTAAAAACAGCTGAGACACACCAATATCCTTTCCACATTTCATGCCCCCATATCAGAAAGGTGGTGTGACAGACATGTCTTCTACTGCCAGAGAGACATCCTCCTCTATCCTACCTCCTCCACTGATGGCAGAGGGAAGAGAAAATAATCAGATGAGTCACCACTGGAAATCTGCACTGCTGGATCGCATCTAACCCATCAATGAACCAGACACAGGAAACTGAATTACTGCCAGCTTCCCGGCCACATCTGCCGAGATGCTGGGAGCCACTGCTCCAGCACCCACTTCATTACCATCACCAGGCAATATGGGTCCTGCCTGCATACAAACACCAACTCTCGTTGCTGAAATGCACATGACAAGTATTTTTTGTTTTGACAAAATTAACCATTATACTGAAAACCACACAAGAATTTAACAGCATTATCCTTCTTAGCTATGGTATATCTAAATAAGTTTGTGAAAGAACGTTCACCTTTTTACTGTCATTTCCAAAGGAAGAGAGTTTTCACAAGGGAAGATCAAAGATCCCACTGGAAAATGGAATGACACAAGATTTTAGCCACCACAGTAAAGAAGAAAAAAAAAATTTAGAAATTCTTAGCTGCGGAGGTAAGAAAGGGAAGAAAACTAAAAAGGAACCATAAGCATGAACATATAAGCATTTTTTCAGTCAGGTCTAGCAATAGGCTTACATGTCTCATGGTAAGTAAAGCAGATGAGATACTGATTTTAAAATATGTAAGTGAAAAAATTAAAATAAGTGTAGTAACACATTCAGAAATTAAGAACAGTCTGAGACTGCATTCCCCCAATCTTTTTACATGGCTAAATGCAAAACAAATGCAGAAAACCCCCAAACAACACAGACTTAAAAAGTTGGCACATTCTATGAAACATCACAATTTAAATACTTACAAGGTAAGAAATTCACGAAGGAAAAAGCAGTTATTTACAAATAACTTCAGGTGCACATTTCTCCTCACCCCTCTTCAATCCTCCCTTCTCTGTCACTTCTTCAGAGCGCACAGCTCCCAGCCCTATCCACTGACACCTGACATGGAGACCTTCCTGGAGTCTGAGATCACTTTGCCAGACCTACCCCAAAGTCACAGAGGGCTTTGGGATTTTATCAGACACATGAAAGCTAAGTCATTAGTGAGCAACACAGTCTGTGCATTTTAATGGGGATTTGTCTTTGAAAAATTCATCCACACATAAGACTTGTAGCTGTGAAGCAATACCCTCTTGAATAATCATCGAGTCGATGTTTATTAGATCAGGGATTTTTTTTTTTGCCTCCACAGCATCAGGCAAATGTCTGTGAAAGATATCCATCTGTACCTGGAGCTCACGCCTTCATCCTCACTCCATTTCTATTCAGTCTGAATAAGAGCAACTACAAGCAACCTTTCTATTGAATGTTAAGAACTCACAATGAGGATGCCCACCTGACATTAGAAAATAAAATCCAACAGAGCAAAACAAACCCCCCCTTCCCCCCAAAAATACATATGAGCAAAAGTGGGACCCTTGTAGGTAGTTAAAACAGTCAATGTCACTTCATTACAATCCCTTATATTTGCAAAAGAACCTGCCACCAAATGTCTGGCCCTGTTTCATTTAGGATTATATTTTCAGGTGCATCAAGTGTCAGTGGCACTATTTAGTCAAACAGAGCACGGTGACACAAGGAAGAAAAGGTTTTTCCTAGAGCAAAAACGCATAAATGCCTTCTGTCCCCTGCTTCACCTAATCTTAAATAGTTTTCAAAGAAGCATTTCAAGGCATTGCAACAGGTAATGCTACAAAACTCCTCCAATGCTGTAGTGTCAAACCTGGATCTTTATTTTTCCTCTTCCACAACCATTCTGACATCTGGCTTCACATCATCATTAAGGTTGGAAAAGATTTAAAGATCATTAAGTCTAACATTCTGCTTCCTGCAATGTCAAACAGCTACTAACTAATAGAAATGGGATACTTATGTCATATTTTTGGAGGCACCAGCAACTAACACAGTACTGCCATGACTGACCCAGGCTATGTGGTTACCACTGGCAGAAAAACTTGGCACAGTGCTCCCATCCGCCACTTCCAGTGCCCCCAGAGTCTGACACCAGCTGCACAAAAGCCATGTTGGAGCCCCATGGTGTACTGGCTGGTTTTTCATCCACTTCCTTAAATTAAGCAGAAAAAGCATCCCATGCTTGCTTCTGTTCTTTATCACATCTTGATTTGTTAGCTGACACAGTCATCCGACCACACAAAAAATCTCAGCTCAAACTCCACAAGCTAGATTTTTCAATTCCTTCCTGAAAGAAAAAATAATAAATAAATAACAAATAGCAGGGTCAATAAAGCAATTCCAGGAAAGAATTTACAAATAACACTGGAAATTGGTTTTGGGATTAGACTGCCCCTGTGAAGGGCAGGTGATGATGGCTGCAGAACTGCTGGGCCACATATCCCAATACTTCTGAAGGACCATCTCCCAACAACACAGCCTCAGTGAGACACAAGGATTGCTTCTTCCATAGTAGAAGTCAGTATATAAGCATATCAAATACTTTCAAATGCTTTGGCTAAGAAACTCCTGGCAGTTTCTATTTAAAACAGCTCCAACTGTATTTATAAGCCTTATGAAATTCATCCTGAAGAAGTTATTTATGGCTAGAAGCCAGCCTCCCTAATCCAGGTGTCTAAGCTTATACCTTGACCCTGGGCACCGAGAGAACAGATCCTGAGTCATGTAAGGAAGAGAGCTGGGCAATGAGCAGAAGCAGGTGGTTTGAGAAACCTCCAGGAAAAGAGATGGCTTGTCTGAGTTCAGGTGTCTGCCTCTCTTCATCCCACTATGCAGCTGCAACCCAACAGCGAGTTGCTGCCAAAAGGCCACCTCCACCACCAGCACCCCTTCCCTGGCTGGAGCACTGGTGCCCATCTTGCCTTTCAGGAGCCAAGCAAATACTAAATACCACAAAACAGGCTGATATTCCCCTGAGCCAGCTCACCAGAGCATCAGACAAACCACCACAGACAAACAGCAAAAGGAGGCAGGGGAAGCACAGGCCAAGTGCTTGTGTTGGAAACGGGAGTTTCAATGAAAAAAAACTGGGATAACATCTCAGCACTAACACAAAACCACGTTGTCGTGGGATCTACTGTAGGAGGACAGCTTGGCCCAAACAACACATTTCACTGTTTGTGCTGGCTGAACGGATCTCAGCTGAGCTGACTCCTTAAAAGCTCTGATACATTACAAGGATTTTGACTTTTTTGGCCAACACAGTAATAACTATTTCCCAAAGTTAGTATACGGTGTTCTTTTCTAATAGTAACAACTGAAAGCTGAATCACATCCAGAAACAAAACTGAGAACTTTCACATGAGCTGGTACCAAAAAAATGTGCCAATATTTGCACAACATGTGCCAACAATGGCAAAAAAATATAAAGCAAGTCTTAGAATCTTCATGCCCTTCTAAGATAATCCCAGATGGTTTGTACCATGAACGGAAAACACTGTTTAAATTAGGTTTCTCTTTTCAGTATAACACAAAGGAAAGTTTTACAGCTAAGTAACCAATTGGAAGCTAGCACTCTGTGAGTCAGATCCATGTATCTTTCTTTTCATAGGAAAAATAAAAAAATAGCACTAATAATAAACACTAAATTCACAACATCTTGTAGAAGCTCACAGCATAAAGAACCACAGAACCTATTTTAAAGTAGCTTTTTGACCACATTCTTTTAAAGTTAGATTTCCACTTGGATTGACAGTGTTCAGAAATGTGAAAAACAGCAAAACCAAAACACTCCTCCCAAGATAATTTGGATAATAAGTGGAGGTGTGTCAAGCACACCTTAGACCAGCAGAAGCATTTCTAGTACACTGGGTCTGAGAGCACATGCTGTTTTTCATTAAACTGCTGTAGCTGGAAAGCCTGCTTAGAAAATGATAGTTAAGAGTTATATTAGTCCTGTTAAGCAGTAAAGGTTGGGGTTTGTTTTATTTTTAGAAAATGTCCTGCAGGAGTGGATAAAGGAACTTTAAAGTGGAGGAGTAGTAGGTACAAGAAACAGCTGGAATGTATCTGGTTCTTACAACACAATAAAACCCAAGTGTTTTCCAAAGCTCAGCAAGGTCGCCTTCTAATGTAATATGCACAAGTGCTCATTAAAAACTTAAAAATTTGGACCAAAAAAAGCCCCTGACAAAGAAAAGGTGCTAAAAGTGAATCCACAGCAATGGGGGAGGAGGGGGCAAAGCATACTAAACATGGAAATCATTATCATCTCACTTTCTCCCTAAACTATGGGCAGAAAAAAAATGTATTACCTCACAAATCTGCAGAAAGGATAAGGACACAGTTCATAAAACAAACAAACAAAGAGACAGGAGAAAAAGAACAAAAGTAATGCCACAGCTAACTCTAGTTGCTAACCACAAAATACAGAAAGGAAGAAAACAAAAGCCTGGTCAGAATTGTTTGTAGTTCCCCTTAATCTGCAATGCATTTCCCCAGTATAGAAGACATACCCGCTTCTATAGTCAACAAGTTAATTCTTTCTCAAAGTGCCTGCAGATGCTGCTTTCAGGCAAAATTTTAAAACAACACTCAAAACTACAAAGAGAAACTTCATAAAGGAAACTACATTGTGAACTCAGCTCAAAGCTATGCATGCCCATCATACAGGACTATGTGAAGACAGACTTTTGATTATCCTTGAGAATTTCCAAATTTAGACTTGAAAATATATAAACCCACCTTGCAGAAACCAGGAAGTGGATTTTACTCTCAAGCAAAAATTAGTCCCATCTTTCTCTCAAACATATTACAGATACCTTTCCTGAGGTCTGCAGGCAAGGGGACAAAGTAACAGAATAATGTTCCGCCAGATCAAACAGTAGTGCCGTCACCCTCTCCCTCTAACACATTGTTGCTTGCCCTATTCTATGACATTTTACCACAGCACTTTCACAGCCTGCAGGCAATGGAGAGAACATTATTTCTAGGATTAAAATTCCCACAGTATTTATTTCACAACATGTACATTTATACATCAATTAATATTTATATATCAACTGGATACACTTAGATTTATTCCATGAAATACTCATTGCCAAGAATATACACACAGTAATAAAATACTGATGCATCCACCTAAAGCAGGGTTAAACACACCCCTTATGTAAACGTGAGCCAGGACTTTGGCAGCTGCACTGTAAGAAGTTCTCCAGAAACCAGCCCACCCAGGTTTTATGACTTGACAGAATTACCCAGTATTAAACATGGTTTAGGGAACAGAATATATAGATTTTCCCCTTTCATTCACACATCTTTCATTCTGGCACTATTCAGGATATTGACTGGCTCTCTACAGACTATCCAAGAATACATTACCCAAGAACTAAGAAAAAAAAATTTTTTTCATAATGATTAGTTCAATTTAAATAAAGGTACCTACAAGAAAAGGATTTGAACAGTTAAATTAGTCTTCTACAGGTATTCTTCCCACACCAGACTGTATGCATTAGATTCATGCTTGGGGGAGAAACAAAAAATAATCACTGAGGTAAGATCTCTATGCAAATACAGGGAAAACATCACTGCCAGACCTCTTGCTGCATTTGCAGAAGCCATAAAAATATACAGTAGAAATGCAAACTTTGAACAGCTTCAAAAAAAAGAAACATTTGGTGACCACATGTCAGAGACCATTCCCTGGATTTGGCTGGTGTACTGTTGGTCCAAACCAAAAGATTTCAATAAGTTGTCCTGGTTCTCAAGTTTTATCCTCAAGCAGACTCTTTCTACCAGGCTACTTTGCAAATCTGCTTTTTCAATCTTCTGAGCATGTTTTAGAGGGTGGGGGCAGGGGATGCACACATATACACACAAATTTGTTTTCTCCTGGAAAAAGAAGGGAAAAAAAAGGCCCCAAATAATTTTTCCAATGTCCACCGTAATGCAATAATGCATGCAGTTGTCAATACACAACAGCATTCAAAATAATTAAGCAATTTCGCTACCTATTTAATGGTCATGACAGACAGGAACAGCAGAGGCATCTTAGGTGCCATCCAGATAAGCTGGGCTTTCTTCTGCTAACACTATTAAACATGATAAAAAATTATTTTTATTTTATATTTTATAAAATTGCTATAGAAATCTTCATGGTGAATCACCTCTCTCCATCATCGCTGGGTAGTGAGAGCACCAGGAAGGACTTCTGCTGCAGTGTCCCTGCGTGAGGAACAATTCCAGGATTCCAGGGTCCTGATTCTGACTCAGAGACTGACGCTCTCAACAACAGTCTCAGATGAAATTAGTAGCTCTCAGAACAACTGACTATAAGAGTTATTAGAGAAAGAAATTCAGCTCACAAGAAGAGCTGTAATAATTTGTAATATTAACAGTTACTTGACTGAACACCCATTTCTCACTTCAGTGGATTTGCTGAAGTTGCTCCACATGCTTTCCTACAGTTTTGCTGCTTCACTCCAACAATTCATTCAGGCACACGCTTGCTGGCCACCCTCCCATAGACTGGATTTGTACATTTGACTACTTCAGGGGGAAAAAAAAATTCAAGCGTTATTTGCCTCAAGGCACTTTAACTAAAGATTTACAGACTTTGTGGGTCAGGTTTCAGGTTGCTTTAGCAAACAATTTCAAACTATAGACATCTACCAGTAGATTAAAATTCATTTAAAACACAGAAGAGGAATCAAAAGCTGAGATATTTTACAAGAAAACAGCACACACTTCCTTCCTCTTGAACTCTTCAAGGGGCATCACTCCTAAAAGAGTGAAGCCTGTGTTGGGGTAGAGGGACTGAGTCTCCCCTTCATTCACACGGGTAAAATTCGTGGTGGACTGCAGAAAGAGAGAGGCAGACTGCCCTCCCACATCTTGAGGCAGGAAAACAGACTCGCCAGTCTGGGATATTTAATAGCTGGGGGAAGAATGCTTTGGTTTGGAGGAACAGCTTTTGGCTTGCTTAAGTTATAATATGGAACAGAACACAGTAAAATGATTTTAACCCAGCTATTTCTAGCTTTGGCAAAAAAGCTCTACCTTTCATAGAATGAGAGAAAATCCTGAGCTAGAAGGGACCCACAAGGATAGAGCCCAGCTCCCAACCCTGCACAGGACAGCCTCAAGAGTCACACCATGTGCCTGAGAGTATTGTTCCAATGCTTCTTGAACTCTGCCAAGGTTGGTGCTGTGACCACTTCCCTGAGGATCCTGTTCCAGTGTCCAACCACCTTCAGGTGAAGAACCTTTTCTTGATATCGAGCCTAAACCCTCCTGAAACAACTTCAAGCTACCTTCTGGGGTCCCATCACTGGTCACTAGAGAGAAATCAGTGCCTGCCCTCCATTTCCCCTCATGAGTTGTAGACCAATGAGGTCTCTCCTTGGTTTTTTCTTCTTTGAGAAACTATTTCCAAGTTGTGGTATTCCAGTGTTTTATTCTGCATTGCATCAGTGTTTGGTCTCAGCATTGCCATCTGCCCAGCCGAGGTGCCAAGTGAAGGCTGGGCTTCATGTGAGTTTGACCAGCACCACTTGCTCCAGGCAGAGCTCAGAAAGCACCAAAAGTCTCAGATGCAAGAAGCCGACACCACTAATCAGTGCTGGGTTC
Organism: Oreocharis arfaki; assembly: GCA_013398015.1. Taxonomy (NCBI): domain Eukaryota; kingdom Metazoa; phylum Chordata; class Aves; order Passeriformes; family Paramythiidae; genus Oreocharis; species Oreocharis arfaki. The sequence goes on from VZRR01004929.1 coordinate 139,540, forward strand.
TGTAGAAAAGACACCTGAGAAGAGCTTGAGTATTGCACAGAAAATGACCATTCTTTCCCCCAAAGAAGTAGACATCCTCAACAGGAAGCTTCCCCAGTGACTCCAACTAGAGCAACTGAGACGAGCAACATCCCCTCCCAGTTCACAACACATGAAACACAAGAGGCTGGGGACCACACTTTAGGAGGTCTTTGCACTGTGAAAACTACAGACTTGCCTTGTCTGCATGATCATAAACTGTCTCAACACAAACCTGAATTATACAACAAAGTCTTTCTTTAAGTAACACCAGATATCAGATGCAATTTTTTGTTGTTATTATTGTTAATCAAGCTCTTGGCCCTTTTGAGTTTCAGTTGTTTGGAGGTTTGGAGTGGGGGCTTGGCGTTTATTCTGTTTTAGGGGGTTTTTTTGTAGCATTAGAACTAGGAATAACTGTCTAAGTTCCCATGAGCCAACGGCTGCCCTAGAGCATGGGGAATTCAGCTGGGAACAAGCAGAAGAAGAATCTGACCAGGCCACAGTTTTCTCTCAAAGAAAGCTTCAAAAACATGGGGTGAATTTTTTTTATGGTTCTGGGGTATTTTTTACTCCTCTTGAGATCTGAAAAATACAGCTGCTCATTCCCGTTACTAGCAAGCCCTCAGCCTCAAGGTTGGAGGTTTTTTTTTTTCAAGTCTCAGAGTCCAAAGAGTTCTTGATTGAAATACAGAAATATGTTAACACAGCTTTCATTAGCCAAGGCAAAGAGTAACAGTTTACAAAGAGATTTGGGCTTGTTCCTTTGAATACATAGTAGCTAGTGTCTGTATGCTTTCATCTTCCTCTAATGTTAGGGAGAAGCTGGTACACAAAACCTTACCAAAACATCAGAAGTTCAAGTTCATAAATATTTGGAAATCTGCCTCATTTTCAAAACGAATTGTTTAATCATTAGGACTCACCGAGTTTCACTCTCAATCATGTATGCACTACTTTGTTTCACCAAGACTCACAAAACCTTGGAACATGTCTCATTACCCTAAAAATATCATTACTCTTCCACACAACAACGGAAATGGTTAGTCTTGGCTTTTTAATCCATCTGGATGTAAAGAGTAGAGAAACACAACAGTTCTTCTGAAACACAAACCTCATTTCACAGGGAAATAAACATTTACATTTTCCTTTAACATTATGGAATTCCTAGCATCCTGTTTATCAATACCTTAAGGTTCACAAGTTACTCACTTTACGATAAAATGTTTCTCCAAGGGGTAAGTTTAAAAGTCACTTTAAAATAAGAACAGCTTTCACATATCAAAAAGATAGCCACACAAATTAGATTGGGAAGGGGGGAAGACGAGCATATGTTTTTTCCCCCTATACAAACAGTGCACACTTCACACTCGCATCACTTTGCTGGTGCTCCCACATGCTACTGGCAGGCAAAGGCACAAAACCTTTTATAGGAACGGTACAACCAGCCAGTATCATACAAGATCTAATAATAATTAAAACAAATCCCCAAACTCTTAAAACAGGATTTTCAAAGACAACGTTACATCACCTTTATGATGCTATTTAAAGTAAGCTTTGCCAATTTAAAGAAAGCAACGCAAGAAAGGTCGACGTGAGAGAGGAATGCTTTAATTACTTAAACTCACAGCTAGCTCTTACGAAATTGACACATGGGGAAGTCAGGACTGCTTTAATTACCTACATTCACAGAGGACACAAAACTGACACTTGTGGAGGTCACTTGCAATACCCTTGCCTTTGGTGCTCTCAGTTCAACATTCTCAATAGATTTTAAGCACTAGATGTCATTGTTTTACAGAGGAAACAAAGAAACCTGAACTGAGGTCTTGACAAGCTTATAAAGATGAGGGGTAAAAAGTAACAAACATCCTTTTTTGAATATTTCCTCCTTCCAAAGTTACTGCGATAGTGGTTCTGACAACATTAAGTTTCATCTTAAGTGCATAAACACAAAGAAATAAGCTTAATATGTTAAAATACATCTAAAACAGCACGATAAAGCTCGTCTTTAAAGACACACCACGACTCTAAGAAAGGCTGTTCGGTATTCCTAACATTTCTCAGCTTCCACCCCATCAGCGTCGCTCTCTCAGCCGATGCTGCCCTGGTCATACTCAGGTACACCCAGAAGCAAGCTCCCCCCCCACGCTTTACACGTACCGCACCGGTGTGACTCGGGGTAACGATACAGAAACACGGATATTTACGTCAAGCTCTGTGTACAGTCAGACAATCATGTTTAAAAATAGGAGAGAAGAAAATGAGTGTTAATTTCAGGTTGTTCTCTGTCCTGAACTCTTTCGAGACAGGAAGGAGTGTCTTTAATTCAGACTGTCTCGGAGCAAGCACTACAGAAGTAATTTACAAGATGGCAAGAAATTATAAGCCTTAATGACAGGAGGGCAACCAAGCCAGCCTTTAATTTGGATTGCGAGGAGGGGGCGGTGGCGATACTGCACAGACAGACCTCTGCAAGTCGCCACGATACTTTCTAAAAATAGGAGTCCGCAGCTGCCGACAAAGAAGCGAACTTTGGGGCCGCTTCCCTGGAGCTGCTGCCGGACGGCGGGGCAGCCCCGCGGGAGCGCGCTGCGCGCTCCGCCGTGCGGGGGCCGCGGCGGGACCCCGGTGTCGGGCAGGGACCAGGAGTAACGAGGGGCTAGTACCCAGCAGGACCGAGAGACGCCTCACCTCCACCCATCGCCGGGCTTCGGCGAACGCCGCCGGGAAATCGCACTCCGCGTCCTCTCTCCCGTCCATGGCCAGCAGCGAGCGAGCGGGGGGCGGCTGGTGCTCGGCGGGGCGGGGGCGCAGGAGCAGCCGCTGTCATTCAGCTGCCTCCTTTTAACGCTGCCCGCGCCGTCTCCTCCCCCTCCGCCTCCTCCCCGCGGAACTCCCCCTCCCGGGAGCTCGCCAGCGCTCCGCGGCCGCAGGAATCCGCGGGCTGTGTGGCAGCGCCGGGACCCCCGGGGCAGCCGGACGCCCGGGAGGGGCCGCGCCCCCG
>VZRR01004929.1:142574-197027 GCA_013398015.1 Oreocharis arfaki
CTGCCCAGCGCGCCGCCGCCTCCCTCCGGCGGGGCCGCGGGAGCCCGGGCCGCCTCCCTCACCTCCGCACCGGTGGGGCTTCCCCGGCCAAGCACAGGCAGCTCTGCGATCCCGGGGAAGCGGCTTCACGCTCTGCTGCGTTGTCCCGTTTGGGGATGAAGTCAGGAGCCTTTTCCACAACTACGGGAGACAGGAGAGATCCACACTTCGTTTTGAGCGCTTTTCGTACAAAGTGACCAAAGCGGAGGTGCCCAGGCTGAGCTGGAGCCACACGGCTCGGCTTCCATGCTTCCCTCCCAGGCCCCTTGCCCTCAACCCTGGTTTAGCTCACAGTACCCACACCAGTGCCCATTGCTCTGGCTCATTCGTGTCCCTGTCCCCGGCACAGTACAACAGATTTTTTGCGACTCCTCCACCCCACACGCTATCCCAGGCTCAGAGCTAAAGCCCGGTCTCCGTACGGCTTGACCCTTGGGCCTGCGTGGGATCTGTGATGAGCTCTGCCCACTGCAGTGACCACAAATGTGGGGCAGGTTGGGATCATGCTGTGCTGCAGCAAAAGGTCGTCCACCCTGACCGAAGCATAGGAGCCAGGAGGGAGATGGTTTGCTGGCTGAACACAGTGAAATCCTTTCTTCCAGTACAGGGGTGGACACATGCTAAGCAGAAAAGTTAAATATCAGGGAAAAGAATCATTTTGTGTAATAGTAATCCACACCATTAGGTTGTTGGATTTTTGCTTTGGTTTGTTTGGGATTTTTTGAGTACCAGATTTTATTTTGAGATTGTATTTAAGCTCCCTATACCTACTTGAAAGGAGACTGTGGCTAGGTGGAGCTCAGTCTCTTCTCCCAGGTAACAAGAAACAGGACAAGAGGAAATGGCCTCAAATTGCACCAGGGCAGGTGCAACTAGATTTTAGACTGGATATAAGGAAAAATCTCTTCAATGCAAGCACGGTCAGGCATTGGCACAAGCTGCCCAGGGATGTAGGGGAATCACCATGCCTGGAAGTGTTCAAAGTATGTGGATGTGGTACCTGGGGACATGGTTTAGTGGTGAATATGACAATGCTAGTGTAATAGTTGCACTCAATGATCTTAGAGGTCTTTTCCAACCTTCACGATTCTGTGATCTTTTTCTACTTGAACTTTTTGAAGTATTTTTTCATTCCATGTCTTCTCTGTAAGTAAAACTGAGTTGCTGCACACATCTTTTGCTTTTATAGCCCATGGCAGAACATACGTAATTTTTGAAGGACTACTGAGAAAAGATAACCTAAAATTTGTACCACACACAAATTCACTTCTCCTGAGATGTTTACTTCGGAACACATCTTATTTCTGCTTTATAGAAAACCTTAGAACAGAGAAGAAGAATTTTTGGGGATCAACAAACCAAGAAGCTATTAGCCATCAGCTTCTGCAGTATATGGAAATCAGTGTGTTGCTGGTGGTACACACAGGAGGGAAAATGCAGTGACTGGCTGAAATAAGTTCCATGGGAGATGTTTGACATTTATTAAAGTTACAAATGCATAGAAATTATGTAGTTAGCTCTTCACCATGGTATGATTTGAGACATCTATGCTATAGAGCCAGCAAGGAACAGTATGATAATCAAAGCTGTAATTTTGAAGTTTTTTTCTTACTCTTCCTGTTCCAAGCCAGATCAGCCACAAGACTAAATACAAATGAAGAATCTGCATTTTTCTTGAGTGGGAAGCCTGAACATCAGAAAACAACCCTCTCATCTCACTATTTAACATCCATGATTACAAAGGTTAAAAATGTCTAAATAAAGCCTGTATCAGCTACTGCTGCTGGCTGACATCAGTTTGCATTACCTGAGGTTACCAAATATTTTTCTGGAGAACTACAACAGCTTTTCTCCAGTTTTTCAGGTCTTTCACCTCATCTAAAAAGACACTGCTTGTCACTAAGTAGGAGAAAGTAACTAAGAACTCTATAAACAAAACAATAACCTTCAAAAGAGGTCATCTTTAAAAAAAAAAAAATCACATTTCTCACTTATTTCTGGTTGCTTTATTTCACTTCATGGCAAATCAATTCACTTTTCTTACAAATGAAGTGTTTAATGTTTTAGATCAAGTAATTCAAGTAATTTGAGTAATCATGTAATTTGATTAAGTGTTTAAGCAGACTGCACGGATCACAGCAACTTTCAAGTCAAAGTCACTCACTAAGTAAAAAAAAGCTCCCACATGTAAATCTCATTTTTAAAGTGAATTTTAAATCAACTGTCACAGATAAATTATCTATGTAAGCCATAGCTAGCAAAACAGTTTTATTATTTCTTTGCGCTAACAATGTAAGTCACAAGAGTCCTAGATCAGAGAAAGATTACATACACCAGATATGACTGCTAATTGTTGCTCTCAAAAGTAGCAAATGTAATATTGTTCTACTTGACAAAAATAAACCCTTTCAATGTGTGTGCTCCTAGGGATAAGTCAAGCAACAGTTTACGTCATATTCTTTTCAAGAAGAGTTCTACAAATATTTGACACAATAATATTTTCTACCAAGGCAGGCTTCTTCCTTTAAGGAAAGACCATATTTATTTTATAAATGTGGGCTGTTAGGTGTCTTTATTTTCCAAAACACACATTTCAATGTCAGAAAACAACTTTTTTCTTCTTTGCTTGACTGAATCATGCAGCCATGACTGAAAGGGAAGGGCACTGTACTGGTTATTAAATGCTTATGATTTCTTAACAAAATGCCTGTAAATAACATGGGGAAACTTGCACCAAAATACTTAAAAGAGCTTGAACAATCCCAAGTGCTTAATAGCATACCAGCTCCACTCAGCTAAAATTAATGTAAGAACGGAGCATGCATCATCTCTTCACTCCTACACACACCATTTCCATAAGATGGTGCGTACAGCCAGCCCAGACTGCAGAGGCTAAAGAGAGATTTCTTGGCACTGCGGCCTGTGGCCAAGCCATGCTCCTCCACACAAAGGTCTCAAGGCTCTGGCAGGGCTGCACAAGTTAGAAACTACAGTGTTATTTTCCCACGGAGCTTGAACTAATAAGCAGAGATTGCACAGCTCAGGCGATGATGCAGACATTGGGGCATCGCAGAGCCGAAAGAACCATGGGGTCTCCAGGGCTCATCAGCCTCTAATCAGGACCTGGCTCGACTTTACAAGTCAGCCAGGGGTTGATTCCTCACTTCTTCCATCCATATTATACAGGTTCTGTCAATGACGAAGGTACTCCAGCAGCTTGTAGATCCCTTTACTTCCTGTGCTCCTCAAGAAGTCACCAAAACCTGTGCCAAAGCATGCTCTCAGGCTCTGGAAGGCCGTTATACTGTGCATGCCAGGTGAGATGGTATTTCTGCACTGCAGCCTTTCACAATTTCTAGCAAGGGACCACAAAGTGAGCAGATACAGCTCAGCATAAAAACTGGTGCACTGCTCTTCCTTTGGCATCTCAAAGCAGCAGTCACTAAAATGTACCATCTTACATATTAACAAACCAGAAATTAACACTGAAAATAAAAAAAGAGGGAAACCTTACCCTGCAGAACAACTGATTTGAACACTATGTAGATGCTAAACAAAACTACAATATTGCCAAAATACTAAGAATTCTTATCTGTAACTTTTTACTTAACATTCGAGATGTATTTTTCAGCGTGACCACAGAAAATCCCACCACAAATTTACTATTCTAATCTTATAATCCTTTGTCCTGAATTTGTCTTATCAGTCCTTGTACTCAACAAGGAGCTCCACTTATGAAAGGATTTTGCAATAAACAGCTGCACAAAAACAGAGACACACCATTTATTACTTAAACCCACTGAATTGTTCTGCACATTGAAGAGCACATATAGCGAGACCATCTCCCTACAGCAGACAATTGACGTAGCTAGTTTAACAGCTTTGAACTCTTTCCTCTCTTTCCTCACCCTCCTCCCTATCCTAAAAGCGCCTTATCACAAAAAACTATGGCTTACTTGAAAGGTAATGCTCCAAGTCACCATTAGCTTAAATTATGCAATATCCCAATTCAGTGGTGACAACCTTTGTTTGATTTTTCTAACATTAGCAAGAAGATGACATAGCTGGTTTGGTTACTAAAGCCTCTGATTTTTATTTAAAAGCAAGTTTCAGGGCTTTACTAATGAGCATGGCAACATAAAGCAAGTCTTAATGAAACTGGCATTTTATTGGGGTGAAAGAGCAAAAGCTTCAAAAATGGAAGCTCATTAGTGTCGTTCTTCTCCCTCGCTTTTCCAACCAGCTTGCTTATAGAAAACGGACTGTTGTTACTGGACTCTCCAGGTGACATGTTTCAGACAGACATTCGAACTTTTTCTTTAGAGTGCAAGAGATGTTCTTAAGTGATAAGACAGACTCCCAGGCCTCTTTCTTTTCTATAAAGGGAAACTCTGCCAGACTGCTTCTGGAATAACCCCATTCATTTTTCCTGCAATGACAATTGATAGAGAAAGAAAGCACCCTCTGGGACATGGAGGGTTCAGTTTCCTTTGGCAGCGGGTTTGATTGGAAGCAAACCTAAATTATTCCACTTCAAAGGAGTGAATAAGGAATATTTTTCTGGAATGTCAAAAACATGCACATTAACCCACACCAACCTTCACAAGAATCCTGAAGTGTTAAGACTGCTTAGCAAAAAAACCGAACCCAAAACCAAAGCAAAACAAGAAAACCAAACCCAAAACAACCACAGTGTTACTATTCAGGTACAGAAATTGGTCAACACTACCTTAAGATCAGTGGGTGGAGTGGGAGGGATGGCAAAGGGCAAGGGTATCACAGCATTCAGTAATGCCACCTGACAAACTTACAATAGATATTCCTACAGGGGAGAAAAGTATATGACCATCATGGCTACCTTGAAATCTCCCAGTCTCTTTCTGTTGTTGCTAAACAAAATTTCATTACAACAATCATCACTTTTCTGTCATTTATTTCAGTTAGGTGAGGTACTTCACACTGCTGTATTCACCTGTGTGTGCCCTCCACAATCCTACCATTTGAATTGGCTAATGTGCCTTTTCAGGGGAAAAAATCCATGTCGTTTTTCCACATATACAAATAGCAAACATTGGTTTAACTACAATTTTTTGACAATTTATTAACATTATTAGACTTGAGAAACAAAGTGAAGTTTTATTCAAAATGTAAACATTAAGATAATTTTAAAATGTTAGTGCTCACCAACAGTAAGAATAGTCCTTTTTCTGCCTTTTTTCTTCCATATATTTATTTATAAATAATGCACTGAAAAAATGTCTTTGTCATTTGAGTCGCCTGAAGAAGTTCTTATAATATTCTTGCACTATTATAAATAAAAGATGGAGATAGCCTCATACTCCAAGTTTTCACCCATTACCATACCATATACTCCACTCAGAATGTTACCTGTGCATGACACAAATGATAATCCTGCTCTGAAGTAGCTCATCATTATAACGAGGAAATATCACAGACAGTAATTCCCAAAACTTTTAAGGGGGTGGAAGGGAAAAAACCCACCACATAGAAATCTTGCACAAAATGCATGCCTGTATAGAAATACCCGAAGTTGCTGTAGGAACAAGCAGCAAAATATAGCAAGGACAAATGCAAAGTTTATTCCACATATGCTACAATTAGTCAAGATGTTAGGGAAGTATCAAAATTTGTACTATTAACATATGGCAACAGTTGTATTCTTACAATACATTGCAAGAGAGTAGCCTCACTGGAAAAGGCTTTTAAGCTGCAGACAGTGCAATTGCATTAAATCTTAATTCTTCTGGGTCACGTTCCATGAATTTCTTGCAAACTTCTATTGCATCCTAGGGGGAAAAAAGTACAAACAAAACCAAAATGAAAAACAGTATCAATCATATTTATTACAAAAAAACCCCAAACAAAACACAACTGAAATATGAAGATATGCTTTATCCAAACTATGGTCAAAATGAATTTTTAGGTAAAGGTTTACAAGATAGTGTGACAAGAAGCCTACATAAACTGTATTTCTGATGTGAGTTACCACTATTCAAGATTACTTAGAGTGCTCATATGGGCAGCCTAAAAGAGCAGAAGTTTTTTGCAGGACCTTAGCAATGATGATTTTTGTGACTGAATATGACTTTGTGCAGCAGATGTGTTGCTTCTCTGACTTTCTAAATGCATCTCTGAAGTTTGCCTTAACTAGTACTGCTGCCTTCAGAAATTTTTCCTTTGTTTCAAGATGAATCCAAGCTGGGTGGGGTAATTGAAAGATTTTAAGTAATTCCTTCATCTAGTCTAGCTTTAGAGTGCAATCTGGAGAACACATGTTATCAGTAAACCAGGAAAAAGCCACATATGAAATAAGGAAAGCTTTATCCAATTTCTTCCTCTGTCCAAGCAGGCACAAATTGTTTCCAAACTTTACAGACATTAGTCTATGCTTCAAAACTGTAAAATCATTTTGGGTTTTGCTTGTTTTAGTTTCTCTGGTTTCTTCCTTTTATAATGCTAATCCAGTCAGGATATAAAAATCAGATCTATGCATTGCCTTCTCTCAACTTCAACTTTGCATCATTCTGTGGGGATGATAGTTTATTCTCCCAACTCAGTGTACCCCTTCCAATTAATTTCTCAGCTCATGACACAAAGAAGCACCCAAAAGAAGCTATGAAAGTGGAGAAGAATGATTATTAGCAAGGGTCAGAAAGGAAATCAACTTCTGTCTAGCATGACACCCATCAAACTAGAACTAAACCAAAGAAGAGAGAATGAAAAATTTTAAGTTTTCAATCTGCTGACTTCTTGTTACATGTACTATTTGAAAGGAGCAGGGGTATATGAAAACCTAAGCACAGAAGACAAGTCAGTTTGACCTCGTGTTATAGTCAACCCTTCTGGCATTTCTTATGTTATGATACTCTCATCCAGAGCCACAATGAGAGTGTTCCAAAGTACCTCTTTTCAAAACTGAGTAAACCTAATTTTGCCTCACCATTCCACTCACTCTATTCCTCATCCAACCATAAATATAGCTAGACTTGTATAGGAATTTTCATATATCTATTTTATAAATTTTGTGGAAATACAGCAAGAATTTTGTATAACACCATTTATTAAGAAGGTTCTCTATCCTCACCTCTAAAAAAGAATCGTCGCTGGTTTCTCCATGGTTTATTGGAAACGGCTTGCGCCCATCTGTTGAAAGACAAAGTGGGATTGAACAACACATTTATAAAATTATAAAAGCTTCATTTTTCCAGTTAAAACTATTTAAACAGATTTTTTGTACTTCACTTTCAAAAATACTATCTCATTTTTCATAAAGGTCACACAATGCAGCTAGCTCTTCACTGAGATCTCCACTGCAGACTGCTTCTACCAGTATCATTATCTACAGTCTGTTACTTCTAAAAAATAATCCAATCAAAACGATGAAATATTTTCCAACGTTTAATTTCAAAACTTCAAGGCTGTAAGTTGCTATTGTTTTAATGCTGGTATAGTACTTCAGTTTTTCAAGTAGACTAGAAGAATTTCAGCTACGCTTGATGGATTTAGGAAGACAGACAACTGTGTATCTGTGGTGTTTGACAGCTGTGATCGGGGACTCCACGACAGACCAGAGTAACAAACACACCATCCTGAAGAGTCTGGCATCACTGAAAATGATTCTGTCATTTAAAATAAATTAGCAAACAAACCAAACAGCTCTAAGTATTAAGTACTTCCACGGCATTTAAAAAGAGTTGCTAGAGTTACTTTTTTCTTGCATTTCCAATAGAATAATGCTTGTATTCTCAGCATTTTAAAAATCATTTCATTCATATAAATATGCTTCAGGTTACTTGCAAAGAGTTAACAGTGTGAAAAGCTATGTCAGGGTATCCTCTAAGTATTTGCTAAACCACTTTTGCTAAATTCACTTTTGGCTCTGTCTTCCCTGTGAAAGGCTTCTCCCTCCCCAAAGATGCCATCAAAGCTGACAACACTTCCAAACTACATTTTCCATAACTAAAAATAGATTTGATGTTAGAAAACTTAGGTTTTACATGAACAAGATGTTGTTCATTACTGTAACTACCATGACTGAAGATATAAGGCAAAACCCTCAGAAAATGCCAGGGAAACAGAACTGACTGCCCTGCACTGTTGCAAGCTAAGTTTACCTCAATTTTGCGGCTTTTTAAATGTCCATATTGGCAGAACAACATTTTAATTTCATGTGCCTATAAAAATGTGTTTTCTATGACAAAAACATTATAAACATTTAATATCCATATGCTTCCTTAGCATTTTCTGCATGCCAAAGCCCACATGCTGCCCACGCTGTCTGAAGCCAGTGAATCAATTGAAAAACCTTCTTCCATTTTCCTACTTTTAAGTTGGGCTTTTTTTTGCTTCCTTCCGCTGGTACAGAGAGAGGTTATTTTAAGAACAAAAGAAATAGTACTATTGGCATTCCACTGTACAGCAGAGCTAAATGCCTCTTCTTTTTCTAATTTTTTATTTCAAGAAAAAAATCAAATGGGGTTTCCCTTGCATCATGCCTACAGAAAATAGGTAAACATGGTCATCAAAGTATGTAGTCTGCTTTTTAAGCAGCATATATTAATGGACAATGAAAATGTATCACAGAAATAGTAGCACACAACTAAAAAAAGAGCAAGTCATCCCTTAATGCCTTGAAATTTAGAGCCATAAAATATTTATATTGCATCCAACAGTACTTAGCTTTTTGATCTAGTCCACTGACAGATACACAGCATCATAAAATACAAAAATGTGTGCCTATTGGTTATGACTTATCCCTGGTAATACCCCTTAGATCAACTTAATATTAAGAGAAGCACTTTTTATACACTGCTTATGCCCCATGTTGTGATTAATTGTCACCTGTTAAGGACATTGCTTAATTACATGCTGATTTTCAAAAGATGAAAATCTTATAAACCATAAAATACTGCAAAAGTTATGTTAGGAAAGATTGGTGACTTGCAGTTTTTAAATGCTGATCTGCTTGCTGGTTTTCTGAAGAGCCCGCTGGAAAACCTAGTTGCCCAGCAACATATTTAAGACTGGAGTCATTAGAGAATATCTGAGCAAAAGTAAGTGCTACACAGTCTGAAGAGGGAAAAAATAGCTGTATTTCAGAAAAGAAAGACTACTGTTGTGCAGTTAACTGTCTATTGACCATGAAAAGTAGAGGAAAAAATGACCAGACTATTACAAATGAGTTGCAAAATATTAATATCTCTTAGTACCCTGACAACATACTTTGAGTTTAAACAGTGTCACACTACTTAACAATATAGCCAAGATTTCTGAAGTGACATACAGTTAATTTAATATTCCCACAAGCAATTCAGGAACATAAATATAACAGATTTCCTGGGAAATTTTGAGTGTTTATCCATTTTTCGTGCTTCCTGTCCTTATAAATGCCACCAGAAGTTTTGAGGCAGTCTAGTATTCTCTGCCATTTTATCTTAATAGGATGGAGTTGAGAGAAGGAGGAACGCTGCAGTTGTTTGACAGAAATCCGCAGACCCTTAAGATGCAGTTCAAAAGAACCTAAGCCCTACATACATCAAGAAATCTCTCTGAAACTTTGATAGTTAACAGCATCACTACTTGCATTTGTTTCAAACAAATGGAGACAGTGGATAAAAAGTGTTCTTACCCAATTCATAGAGATGACCACCTACATTGACTAATGCAATAAAGTGAAGATCTACTTTTTCATCTATACTTGGTGCCTGCAAGACAAAACAAGACAAAAAGAAATTGTGTTTACTAAAACTCTTATCGTTATATGATTAATGAGCACGTATCATCATAATATGCAAAACACCTGGACAAAAGAAATTATAATTGGGAAGCACATTCTGGATCTATATAGAATAGCAGAAGTCAAGTGAGGAACATTTTGGAATATAAAGAAACTTTCTGCAATGTAATCAGTAAGAATCCATGCAGTAAAGTATCTGGAAGTATTTCCAATTATAGCTCTACATAAAAGCTCTGTTTTTCATCACTGAATTAAAAGTAAAATCAGCGCAAATACATAAACAAAAATAGACTTTCATATAAATAATAAATCCTTCATTAACCTATCTCCCATAACAAAATGATGCAGGGTTCAACTCAGAACCTGTAGTATTTTAGAACTGAAAATATTCATTTGGTCAAAATAATTTTTTCCTCATAAGCCAACCCCAGTTAACCAGTTCCCTCTTCACAGGCAGTCAAAACAAACACATCTTAGGTGGGGAGGAAAGAAAATAACAAGAGGTGCCCAGACTGAATTTTCAAAGTGGCATCATACTCATCACACCGAGTAAGGACTGAAGCACAGTGACAGCACCAAGTGACATGACATAAAAAATGGTTACTGTTAGTAAAGATCTACCTAGGCCAGTACTGTGTTGGCAACTACAACAAGCAAAAGCTTTTGCAGAAGATGCTGGGCATGCACAGCGTGGTGTTCTACCAACACACGTTCCCAGTGCCCACTGAGCAGTGGTGTTTGAACTTGTGAGCCAAAAGTTCTGTCATCGCTTTTGAGCCAAAAGCTCTATTACCACTATTGTGTTCCACAGCAATTGATGGTGTTAATTCCTTATCAGTCTGTCCAGTCTGCACCTGAACTTTGATCCACAGTTTAAGATGCTACCGTTCTGAGCAAACGGGAAAAAGACTTCAGTTTTTCTTCATTATCAAGAATCTGACTTGTCTGAAAAGGTATTTCATGCCATTTTCTTTCATCTTTTAACTACTGCTAGGCTTACATGAATTTCCTAAAAGACACTAAAAATGTAAAAACTTGCTAGAAACAGATCAGAGTGCAAAATAAGTTTTAGAACCTCAAAGTAGCATCATCTTTTCAAGACTGGGTTCAAAACTTCCTTTTTGATGATGGCCATGAGAAAAGACTTTAAAAGATTATATAAATGGAAGAAATTTGACAAACAACCAGAACAACAGAGTGAAGGACAAGAAGTCACCACAAGTCCTTCAATACATCAAGAAGGCAAAAGAACACAGCACTGTGTAGGAACTGCCAACAGTTTAAAGAAATTCTATGTAGCAAGCTCAAAAATGAGAAAAAAAAGAAAAATAGAACAAAAAACCACACAACTTCCCCTCACTCTCATTTATCTCCCTGACCAGTTAAAAGTGTGAAAGACCCAAATACCCTGTTTCATCACTGTTTCAGAGAGCCTAGAATGGAGAAAAGGCATTCTGGCCACTGAAGATGAGGCACCTATCAAAGGGGCAAAGGGATCTTTCCACCAGAAATTCAAGCAGTCTAAGTGAAATGGCCTTTGATAATATTGTTTCACAGAACGCCAAACAGAGCCAGGACTTAGCAAAACCAAGCAGCCTCAAGAACTTGACTACCCCAGCTGCAAACTTCAAAGGACCACAGGTTTCCATAAAACCACACAAGACAGTAGGTAACATCCAATGGCACCTTGTTGTTGTTATTGATCAACCAGCTTTTTACAGACATCTAAACTGCAGTGCTACAAAAGTGTGCAGGCAGGCAAGGCTGAGCATCCTTATCAAATCCCACATTGTCACTTAATTCCCTTCATAGACATATGACTTCACGGCTGTTCACTTATCCATTAAACATACCAACTAAGAAATCTGGGTTTAAGGAATTCCAGAGTTAGGGGAAAGACCACTGCCAGTTGAGGAAGGAAGTGGCTTAACAATTTAAAGAACATACTCTACCTGGACTCAAGGTGACATGAAGCAGAAGAGTACATAACTACTTCTGAGGACTTTGAGATGTTCAGGATTTGATTTTGACCATGTTTAGAACAAGACATGGTTGCTGTTCTGACCATTTTGGGAGTTATGTTCTTTGTCTAATTCTAATAAACACCCTTCCTCTAGAGAGACACAACTGGCATGCTTGGAATGCAGTCTATATATAGAAAGAAGATGGATAAGGAAGCCATCAAAAAAAGCATGATTGACTTTTCATAAAGTTTACTTAGAGACAGACTCCTATAGAATCCTGCTGAGTTTTTGTACATGACTAATCTAAATAACATGCTTTCATTGTGCTATTGCCATAAACCGTGAGAAATGTTGTGTTTTTACATTTTTAATTCTCCAGCCTCAGAGAGAATGAAAGTGCCATACCATTATTAAGTTCGCTACCATATGTTCTAATGTAGTCTGCCTCCTTCCATTGATATTTCTTTTCATCTGATCTAGATAGCAGTTAAGTTGATCTGTTACATTTCTTGAAAAATTAGGATTTCAATAATTTTTGACAGAAAAATATTTGCATAATCATAAACACAGGAAAACAATAGGGTCTGAATAGTCACGATGACGTAAAACTTTGTATTATAAAACTCTGTTGCTTATAACTTACACAAACAAGTAACTGGATTAAACTTTCCCAATGTGATGAATCTGATTCAAAATCCCTCCACCCCTCCCCTCCTTAGGGAAAAAACTCTCAACACATCCATATGTGTGCAAACACACACACACACACAGACACCACATGAAAAGCCTAGTCAGGCCAATTTCCACTTCACTGGGAAGCTCTAGAAATTCTGACATCTGAACTAGAAGATTTTAAATTTCAAAGGACCAGAAAAAAAGAGGGAATGTCAGCTCCAGGGAGATGTCCTTTGTGGCCTCCTTGAAAAGCTACACCTTTGGCCAAGTTTTCAAGTTTCTAATAAAGTGTCTATGCCAATGCTGAAAAGAACAAGCAGCATAGCTTTAAGAAGTCTGCCTGCCCGTTCATCACGAGGTAGAATTGCTTAGAACAGTTACAGAGGATTTTCTCTTGATTACTCTTCTTGTCAAAGACCACGGTAACACAGACATCAATCAAGTGTTGAGATGACCAGTTCCTCTAGATTTTTCACTTAAAAGCCCAGTCAGTGTGCAAAAGGAGAAAGCACATTTGAAGGACTACAGGTATGTATGAACCACAAGGAAAGAGAAAGACACAGGAGTCTAAATAAGGTGATTGTCTAATCAGGATTTGGAACTAATCAATGAGATCCAAGACTCATTTTTAAAGTCTTCTGAAGAGCTGTCATGCTGAGTGCAGAAAATGTATACTTCTCTCCTTCCCAGGAAAGACAGAAAGAAAACAAATACCAGCATCTTGAGTAGCTTACAGAAGCTGATGTTATGGTTATGAAAAACCATAAGAAGAAAATTTTGGTAGTATGGATCAGCTGGCATAATTTTTCCAATTTATCTCTCCAACCTAAAAACATGCTGAAAGATAAAAACCAAAAGACATGAAACTGATTTAAAGAAGAAAAATACGAAAAGTTCAGTGCTCAAGGTGATGATTCTAAGAACATCAACTTAAATGTAACTTTTTTCCAAGGAACTAAGGTAACACTCAATGATAATAATACAGAATGTCTTCATGAATACTCAATCTCACACACAAAAGAGACAGCCAAGGTTGTCTGCCCTCTAATTTTGGATACCACATTAAAAGCACTTAAATATCAGAGTCCTGATTTTTCAGAGCATTTGACCGTCTTCTCTGCTACCCTGGACATTCAAATTGAATAATAAACAAGTGCTGACCTTTTTGAGAAATCAATTTTAATTGACTTGTCTCAGGTCAATACCCATTAGTTCATGCTATTGAAACAGAACCTCTACATTTCTTCCTCTCTTCTCTTTACTAGCAGATTTCAAATCACTAATTAAAATGGCACTTCCCAAAGTTTTTATAATACAAATGATAACCCTTCCTACTCCTTCTTGTACTAAGAAATTCCTTTAGTTTTACCTTTCACCACTGCATGCTGCCCTCTCCTCATGAAAGAAACCAGTCTTTCTAGTTGTTGCACTAACCTTTAGAAACTCAATGGTACACCCCATATCACTGTTTGCCCAATCATATCAGCCTATCTAATAAAATATATTTCATTACTTGCACAGTTTATCTTGCAATGTGCTTAGAACATTATCCCAATCTAAAAGCTGGTATTCAATTTTCATGCATTTGAAATCCTTTCATCTTCAAATGTTGCTAAGTCAAAACAAAACTGTTCATCAAATTCAATGTGCAACTAGTTTCTTTTCCCCAAAACTTCATTTCTGGGACAAACTTACAACTGGAAAAAAAAAAGGTCTTGCTCTCATGGATCCACTGAACAAGCCTCACCACACCCTGCTTAAAATTTATTTATGAAAGACCACATTATAAAAGCAGATTCAATGTTACATGACAGTTTTCAGGCAATTTCTTCCAACTACATCTTGTATTTTTATTATTCCCTTACACTTGCTTTTGAAAGGAAGAAGCAAAGCAAGAAGCCTCACAAACCAGTTTAGCAGAATGCTTTGCAATACAGGTAGTGACTGGGAAAGGGGAAAAAAAACACCACTTGGTGTTAAGTCAAGAAACTAGCATCAGAAGCCTCTCAGGTTATGGAAGAAGAGTACTGAAGACTGAATTTTGCAGAACCTTCAGGAATAAAAAATTTCAGATACATCCAAGTGAAAGGTCATGACAAAAGCAGCTGCAGTGTTAAGAGAAGAAAAAACCTTAGAAGTTTAACTGTATAAATTTACTCACAAGGAATTACAAGAAGCCAAAGAAAAACATATCCAAAAAAGAAGATTACACAACAGAATACTAGTATGGTTTAGATTCAATAAATTCTGAAGTAAAAGGGAAAAAGTGATGCAATTGCTGTTGAGTATATCAGACATCTGTAACTTCCGTTTTGCAGCATGAGATGTGCTTGGGCAAATATACTCTGTAGGACTGTGAAAGGCATTTGGGTCTTGGTTGAAGTACTGCAACTAAAACAAAGACCATTGGAATGATGATCACAAGTTTTTAGCAAGATTATTTCTGGCTCTTTCAGTGACATCTCTATTCATACCCAATATACTGCAGTGAGTTTACAGTACTTGAAATGCGCTGGAGTTTCACAGTTGAACATACACAGCTAATTTAGCTAAAGGTATCCCTTGCCCAGAACAACGAAAAAGAATTTCTATGAGAAAGGTGCTGAGGGACTGTCTTGAGTGCTGGCACAAAAATGGGCAAGTTTCTTTGCCAAGCATTGCCTTACGTATTTTTCTACTCTGCTGCCATGGTAGACAAGCTGTCTCCAGCTTATTACCTCTATACCCCCAACCACAACCGGAATACGTAAGGGTCAGGTGAGGTACAATTCCAAGCTGCAGGACAATAGCATCTGATTTTGTATGGGAGAATGTCAAGCAAGAAGGAGGAATTCAGAGATAGGCTCTATCAAGGATCAGAGTATCTGGATACAGAGTGTTTATACAAATCTCCTTTTAAATCCATAAGTAAGAGGGATTATTCAGCAGTATGCTGCTCTAAATAGGTATTTCCTGTTTTTTTCTTTAAAGAACAGGAACTTTAGTCTGATCTAGAAAGTAAATGGGGAGAAAGTGAAGAGCATCTTTTCAAATTTGAGAAATTTCAAATTTGAGAAATTTGTAGGAAAGATTTACAGAATTAGGAGATGAGTTTGACATATAAAAGGCAGCAAAACCTAAGGCAAGCAGAGATACTAAAAGAATAGATGAGCTGGAAGAGAAAATTACAAGAATTGAGGAAAAGTCAACATTACTAGAGAAGCATGCTGCTAGCTTATCTTAAAAATTTGCCACATCTACTGCAATTTCTCAGATTTGTACAGAACGTGTCAGGACAGTATTTTCAATTTTCTTCTCCCTCCTATTATATGTTCTTAACTCATCTGGAGACCTACTCTAAAAAGGTGCATTGGACCTGGCTGAGATGGAGTTCATTCCCCCACAGCAGCCCTCACAGTGCTGTGCTCTGCATTGGTAGCTGGAAAGGTGCTGATAACACCCCAGTGCTTTGGCTGCTGCTGAGCAGCACTGGCACAGCATCAGCGCCCTCTCTCCAACCCCCCCAGCAGTAGGATGGGGGTGGGCAAGATCTTGAGAGGGGACACAGCCAGGACAGCAAACTAAAATTGACCAAAGGGATATCCTGTCCCATATGAGGTCTGCTCAGCAATAAAAGCTAAGAGAAAGGAGGAGGAAAAGGGGGCAGGCACTAGTTATTGCGACATTTGTCTTCCGGGCCAACCACTACACATACTGAAGACTTGTTTCCCAAGAAGTGTCTGGACATCCCCTGCTGATGGGAAGTAGAGAATAAATCTTTTGTTTTCCCCTGCTTTCATGTGAAGCTTTTGCTTTACTGAACTGCCTTTATCTTGACACATGAATTTTTTTCTCTTATTTTCTCCCCGCCCTGGCCTCCAAAGGAGGAGAGTGACAGAGCAGCCTGGTGGGCATCTGATGTCCAGCCAAGGTCAACCACCACTGAAGTCAAGGAAAGTTTTCAACCAGGAAAAGTGCTTTTATTTAACGAGCCTAGATAGCCTCCCAGCACTAAAACTTTGCTCTAAATTTTGAAACACTTTTTTTTCTGTCTGTCAATGTTTTAGTAGTAGAAATGTACTTAGAACTATAAAAGAGTTCAATTCTATTTTAAACACAATATACAGGATGTTCCCCCTCCCTTAAAATCAAGAGCATAGATTTCTTAATAAAAGCAATATTAAAATGCTCATACATTTCTCATACACTGGCCTCATGCAATGCTGAGCAGTTCAGCCTCTTTGCACACCCAGCAGAATGATCAGAGCTGTACTAATACTACTTGTTGGCAGGACATTACATACTACCTTATCATTCAAATTTTACCAAGCCAACTGAGACAGCTTTAATGCAAAAAATGCTGTGCGGTTTCTTGCATATTAAACTAATTTACAAATAGGTTGTATGTTCTTAATTTTCTTGTAAGGCATGTTAAACACAAGTGTGTTTAACACTGATGAGAACAGAACAAAGATGAGAACAACATTTAGTTACCAATACCTATCAGACTATATAGTATTCACAGATAAATCTTTGTGTAAAGGCTTTGAAATCTTTATCTGTCAGATGAAGACAGGAAATCAAGGGAGTTAAGGTATAATATTTTAAAACTTTTTAGTGGCAAGCTTCTCTTTTACCAAATGCAGTTGTATTGAAAGCTAAACTAATTTTCTGAACATTTTTAAAGCAAATGCTCACTACTAGTGGATGAGGACTTGTTTTTAGACATTTTCTGAAGTTAATAAAACTCTCAACTTGATTTTCTGCTATAATGACAACAGGTTATGCTGTAATGTCCATCCTTGGTTAAGTCATCATTTACTTACTGTTGAAGTAAACTCATGTTCAATTAATGCTTTTGTTCTATGCAGGCACACTCAAGCTCAAGCCCCCTTCAGTAAGTCTTTTCTCAACAACAAGCATAGAGAAGTCAAATTCAAACAAGATCGCAGTTTCAGATTACAGAAATACAACATAGAATTTTCCAAGGTTTGCTAAACAATAAAATACCCAGGTGAAATGTCAGATGCTTGTCAATGTCAGCGAAACAAATCGGGGAAAAGAAGCATGAGAAGAATTGGGAAGAATTTAAGTCTGTGCTTAACTCCACACCTCCTCAAATCCCAAAATATTTAACTCGCTCCAAATGATAACATCAAGAATGTTCCACAGTTCTGAATATTACACGACAGCTAGATACCTAATAAAAGCAATTATTCACATGAAGAGAAAGGAGTCTGGGAAAAAGCCCCATCTTGAGATATTTATCAGGATAAAAATACAAAAGCTATGAAGAAGTAGAAGCATTTGACACTAATTTTTTAATAGCAGTAAAACATTAAGGATTTCCACATGTGCAAAGACAAATCCGAACAAAAAAGAAAATTATTCAGAGTAGTTATTTCACCTCTGTAAAAAATCCACATATCTCAAAGAAGAATTTCCAGGAACACAGGTGAAATGTGATCAGTATCAAAGAATGATAAAATCAATGTCTCAGTTTTGCATTTAAGTGCATTCACTTCTACATATCAAGATTTATTTTTTTATGCATGTATGCACTAAAAGTGTGTTCACTCCTTAAAAGCAAGATGAAATACCACTAAAAGACTCTTTCAGTTCAGTGTTTCTGCTGGTGGCCATCAGACTGTTTAGAAATACTGGATATTCTGCACATATAATTTTTTTTCCAGATTTTCAAGATACATCTGTGGTCTGTGAGTGAAGAAGGAAAAAAGCTTAAGCATTTGATGACAAGCTTTTCTTACTGGAACATCTTCGCTTTTAACTAGAATGGTTGCCTATAAGCTAGATAAAGAAACAAGATGTCAAGTGAGAAAGTAACCAGCCTCTTGGGATTACCAGAAACATTTTATCTTTACTGAAATACTCAGGGACCATTAACTAAGAGTTAATGAAAGAAAAGGAGACTAGGTTTAGAACATGAGAACTTAAACCAAGTCTCAAACACAGAAGAAACAATACCACGTGGCAAAAAATTAGAAGCCCCTTGGTTTAGCAGATCTAAATGAAAGATCATGAAGATGAGGTGAAAAGAAGAGGCTGGATGTAGAGCCTATGGCAAAAAAAAAATGCCAGTTCATGAATGGCGAACTTCTATGCTTTGAAAATGATTTGGCATATGTATGGAATCAAAAATACCCGGACAGCAAAGCATGGAATGATGTACTTTTGCTGTCTGACATGGTGGAAAGGGAAAAAATAAACGAGGAAGAAAGAAATCCTAAGAATGGTTGAGAACCCAACAAAACATGATGCCTTGAAGACTGAAGTAACATGGCAGAAGGCCAGCGGTGCCAGAGTAAGAAAGACTGAAGATGGACTACACTTACAACAGAATGAAGCCCGACAGATGGAAGGCGTATCAAGGGCCGCCACCGACGCAGACGGATTGACGGACTGGGAGCCTTTGCAGGACCTACATGATTACGTTTGGCCCAGGAGAGGGATGCAGAGTGACACAATGGTGAGGCCTTCGTTCTGCTGTGGCTAACCTGAGGCTGCGATGAGCATGGTGGTGAAGACAGCGAGGACGATGACGACTACATAAACATTAAAAAAGAACATACTTAGCCCACTTAAACTTGAAATAGCATCCCTGCAACTGCAGCGAATAGCAACTGCAAAAGTGTCCACTATTGAGTATAGTGTCCTTTAAATGCTCAAATCACACATACAATAATCAAGAATGTGTTGAATTTGAATGAGAAGACAAAAGAACACTGCAAATAAGCAAAGACATTGTTCAAATTTGAAGTTTATAGTCAGATAAGCTAGAGGTTATTCACACCCAGGGAACTTCACAATAGGAACACAAATAAACTGACTCATTCGAGAGACAGAGTGTTGGAAAGTGAGGACAGAGGAGATTCAAGCATCATTTAATGGAAGGAATAGTTAAGAACAGAGAATGAATCAGTTTTGTCTACAGCTACAAAAGCTGTGAGCAACAGTTCTTTGGCAATTTGGGAAAGCTAGATTGTGCTACTCTGGGATTTAAAATGAATCAAGTAACTATGGTAACATAACCCAGAGTTTCTTTACTGTTCCATGTCTAACATAAAAAGAAAGCAAAGGAAAAGGGAAGCTTACCGTGGTGAGGTATGCAACTTCCTAAGTTTTTCACCTATTCTTCTAAAATAGCAGGCCAGTGGCAGTACTGCCATTAACACTCAGGATCCCTTTAGTATCCGTGGAAGCAGTAGGACTATGTTAAACCATTCAAATTGTTACTATTAGAAGAAAGACCATAGAAGTATTAAAAATGACTCTCAGCTCCAACTGACAAAGTTATAGTAAATATATCAAGACCAGAAAGGACCATTGTGATGATTTAGTTTTGATCTTCTGTCCCACACAGGCCACAGGACCAAACAAGTTCAAGTTTTGCTTGGATCAGAGCATACTCATAAAACAAAAGCAAACATTCAAGCTTAACAATTTTTTTAATACTGAAAAAATCAGAACAAATAAAAAATTCAATCAATCCTGTCTATAGCTACAGAAACAGTAAGTAGCATATTCATGCAGTTTACTAAAATTCATAATAAATGAAGATGCAACCTTTTTAACCCTGTTCCATGATGACATAACATGAACGATGGATTACATTATTCATCTGGCCACAATGCCAAACCAGGAGCTCATCTTCAGCACTTCATCCACTATTATTTTCCCCTCTTAGAATATATAAAAATTCCCAGTGTTATCTTCAGCCTTTCACAGAACCCCTCGCCTTCTGTCAAGAAATAAAGTTAATCTTTTGTGCTAATTACACAGCTTTTATTTGGCCTCAGAAAAACACTCCTTTGTTTGAAGCTAATCTAAAGGGCGATCCAGATTGTCCTGTGTTGATGTCTTGTGCTTTAAAACCTCTTGATCTTTTCCCACTGCCTGTAGGTTTTGGGGTGTTTTTTAATCACAGAATCATGGAATGGTTTGGGTTGTAAGGGCCCACCTTAAAGATCATCTAGTTACAATTCCCACCATGGGCAGGGACACCTTCCAATACACCAGGTTGCTCAGAGCCCCATTCAAATTGCCCTTGAACACTTCCAGGGATGAGTCATCCACAACTTCTCTGGGCAACCTTTTCCATTGCCTCACCACCCTCACAGTAAGGAATTTCTTCCTAATGTCTAATCTAAGCTCACTGTCTTTCAGTTTGAAGCCATTCCCCTTTGTCCTGTCACTACATGCCCTTGCATACAGTCTCTCCAGCTCTCTTGCAGGCTCCCTTCAGGTACCTGGAAGGCTGCAATCCGGTCACCCCGCTATTGTCTTCCACCTCACTGACAGACTGTTTAATAGTACAGGTCTTAGAAGCAATCCCTGCAGAGACCCACAAGCAAACACAGTAACTCATCACTGATGCCCCACTTATCTGCACTGAGACCTGCCAGGTTAGGGCAGGCAGAATAGAAACTGCAGTTCCTTAAGGTATGCCCCAAATTATGCATTCAATGGAATGACTCCAGTAGGGGCTGTGAAAACCAAGTATTAGACAGTTTCTCTGAAAAAAAAATTATTTTCACTCTTAGTAGTCAAAGTAAGTCACTGTAGTGCCAGTCAAAACTATTTACTTTCTTTGTATTATTTACTATTTTTGAAGCAACTAATCTTAATTCTCTCTTTTTTTTTTCTTTTTCCTGTAAAGAGTGGGATAATGAATTGGTTTTTTCTGCTCCCATACTGCTGACCTTAAAGAAGGAAGACAGGGTTAGGAATTCTTCATGAAGAGCAAGTATCAAGTACAGTAGAAACTGTAGAGCTCAAAGACAATCATGGAATGTTACCAAGTCTCATAACCTGTCCAGAGAATAGTTTTCCACAGCTTTGTCATAGTTTGATTTTTTCTTCATTTTCAAGCATTCTGATCCACACCTACATCTCAGCAGCTCCTCATAAAACAGGACAAAACTAGAAAACCTCCAATCCAAAAATGGAACTACATGAATAAAATGGAATTAAGCAATGACAATACTTCCACAAGACAGAAAGGCTTCCAAGAGCTTAATGGCTATTACAGTTTATCTATACTACTGACCGGGGTTTTTTCATATTCTTCACTTGAAGAACTGATCTAAAATGAGACGTTTTACATTTAGATTACATATCAAACAGCTTTTAAAACTATCTGTTTTCAGCTTGCTTAAGAAAATTTCAAAAGATGACTGATAAAAGACTGCTTCTAGAATTCCTCATAGTCCACAGACCTCCCTATGGAGGAAGGAACCTCTATGATTAGAACCTGCTGTCAGGCAGAAATTCAAGAGCTTTGCTGACTAGACAGTTCATGATAAAAGGCATGAGACACTACAGTATGTTTTACAATTTTGTAAGCTGCTGCCATCATAACAGACAGGATTGATAAGTCTTCCAAGAATCTGCATTATAATACCTGTTTGCTGAGAAATAGTTGAAAAAAATGAAACCAGAAACCTTGCTGAGAGTATGAATTTACTCTGATGCATTCCATTGACTGGAAGCTGTTAAACTGTATACCTTTGCTCTGAAAATAATCTATGTTTTACGACTCCTGTGTAATTGCTATGAAACCATTTATAAGATTTTGAACAATACCAAATTTAAGAATTGTTTAACAGTACAGGGGTGACCACAAAATAGAAAGTTTTTTTTTTAGAGAGCCTTTTTTAGTTTTGTTACCATTTTTATCACAATTCTATACTTTTACCATTCTTTTTTATTGCACTTATTTGTTTTCAGGCCATTACTGCTGAAATTATGAGAATATATTAAAATACCCCTTGCCTGAATGTAACAAGACCAAAAAATACTTTAGCTTTTCAAAACTGAATTTATACCATAGAATGCCATTTAGGGCAACTAGCATTTTAATATTTCTCGTCAGCATTTGTCCTGATTTTAAATTCTATTCATTGAATCTTTTTATCCATTATTTCCTTTATTAGTGGGTCCCCTAGTGAGATGAACTAAGAGAATGAGAAACTTCCTCTCCATTGAAAATATATTTTTGCAACTGTAAGAGTAGAATTTCAGCAAATAGTATATAGGAATTCTGGAAAAGCAAACAGTTCTGGATTATGGCTAATTAACAAGGCTGTAGCAGCCACAAAATTCTATGCATTGTTTTAATAATAAGCACAAATTAAGATACTTGAACTGAAGTTGTTTTCAAATGAATATTCAAAAAAATTAAATTAGAATTACGTGTCAATATTACAATGAAATTAATGTTAAAGACACATCTCCAGATAAAGAATACAGTCATACATTTCATATTAAATTTAAAATACGGAAGACAAATCCTAACCTGAAGACACTCAATTCAAACAAAAGTTATTAACAGCTAGAAACTGCAGAAAAGAGAGAATTCGTCTAACTTCACAAGAAGAAAAGATCACAGGAACATATTCCTGTGCTGAAAATTGTAACAGGTCAAATATCTGAAGTGGTAGAACAAAAGCCCTGAAATAGAATCAAATGTTATTGCTACATAAACCAGTAAGCACATCAAGTTTATTGTCTGAAATGCAAAAAAATACATTATAAAGAAGTTAAAAGCTTCATGGAGTAGGTCTGAAAAATTTTCAGGCAATTACCATCTGCCCCAATCTAAAACTCAGTCCTATATATAGCTGTTACTAAAATCTAAGATCTAAAAGGAATCACATACAACGTTTGTCAGGCATCAAGAGCTGTGCTTCTGCACATACCTAAAAGTACCTAAATTCAATAGTGCCAAGGAGATCATGGCTTGGCTCACACCCAAACCTGTCAGGTTCTAGAAACAGGGATCTGTTTGCTCATCTTGTTTGGGGAACCCAATCCAGCAAATTATTTCAGTCCACTTGTAATACACTGAAGACCCGATGGGACAAAGCAACATCTGGTATTGCATGACCATTTCTAAAAAGAAATACATATTGTTGATTAACTTGCTGGTGGCTACAAAAATTCATCTATCTGGAAGCTAAGGTTCAGGGCAAACTCGCAGTGGAAAGTTCAAGCCCATGATACCTTCCTCTTCAGAAGCTTCCCTGCCTATCAGCTCACAACCTGTGCTGGGACAGGGGCTGTTCCTCTTTCCTCTGTTCTGAGGCTGTGTCACTGCGTAGAAAGAAACGCCAGCTGCACTGAGACAGAGATAAAATGAGCTTTAACTGCATAACAACATGTCTGGAAACTTGGGAAACAGAAGGAGATAGCATACTTTCAGTCCTGGTCATTGTTTCATAGGCACAAGCCTGAGATCAGAGGCCCTGGCACATGTTCTGCATCTGCTCAGTTGCACTGTTCCATAAGCGTGCAGGGACTCCTCCCAACATGCTGTTCATTATAAAGCTCCCATATAGTAGTCCCTGGAGTAGAGATGGGAGAAGGTTGGAGCGACAATAAAATGTACAACTTTCCCAGCCAAGTGGGCAATATAAGGGTTATTGCAGCTTTAAGATTATTCTCAGAGAGGGTGTACTGAAATATCTATCAATCATTTTTCCCCACCACCTTTTGAAGCTTTGTTTTTCTTAAATAATTTTTCATTATTGAATTAAACACAGTATTTTAAAGGGTCTGTATCACAGTTAAAACTTTTCTTCTTCCGTAGTCATTATCATTCGTGGGTTTTTTATGTGCAAATTAAATCTATGTATCACACTGCCTGAAAAAATCCTCTTCCTCCTCTTTCCTTCACAAGGGTTTTCAATCTGACAACAGCACTTCAAGCCTGTGTTGGTGGTGGTGGAGAAATCTCGAGAGACATTAAGTTCCTTCAAGTTTTTATAAAAAGATAAGCAGTCAGACATAGAAGAGGAGTCTGACAAAGGAAGAATTCCACAGAGGCAGAAGATGCTCCATGAGCTCATCTCCAACAATACACCACAGAATTCACATGAACTAGAGACATTGCGTGTATTTCGACAGCAAGAAAAGCTTGTTCCTAACTAGATATTCCTTGCATGCAACAAAAGCCTGACCAACATGCAAATTCTTATGAAGTTAAGATTCATAAACTCCAGTCCTCACAGACCTACTTGTTTTGTCAACATTACAATTATCAACAACAATATGCATTGAGACTGAGATTACAGACCAAAGTGGGCTACATCTGCTAGCTGATCAACACCTACACCAGTAAGTTTAGTTAGTCCTTCTGCAGCTCGTAAAAAGAAAATATTTACAGTATTCTCCATGTAAGTTTAACCCATGATTAAGAATGGACAATATCCCAATAATATTACTTTGCTAGACATACCAGTAAAGACAAGAAAAATGGTAAGATCAGAGCACCCCAAAAAAAGCTTTCCACAGTAAGTGGTAATTTATCTCTCCTTGAAGACTTAAAATTAAGTTCTATGGTCTATGTTAGGCAAAAGTCAAGCTAGATTATCACAATGGTGACTTCTGTGATCAAAAATAAGTGGAATCACAAAAAGAAAAAAATTCAAAGTTTAGGGAGCTCTGCAAAAGCTAAGTTAACTAGATTTTGGTTTTTTTCAAGTAGTTTTTCCTTCAGAAGTTTTTTTTCAGAAATAAATTGAACAGCATTGTTGCACACCAAATACTGTATTTTTTGAGTGCTTCCTTGAGCTAAGTCAGTTGATGAAACATCAATTCTCTGAGTAGTTTTAGCCCACTGTCTACCTTCAGCTAGACATACCAATAGACATATTGGTAAAATGTTGCAAGTCTTAAGAATTGTAAATTCTTTTAATTTTCTCCTTCCAAATTAGTGGTTTGATGAAAAAAAAAAAAGAGAGAGAGAGCCAACTCATTTTCTCTTCTGCCTCAGGGCAAGAGGCTGACTGTGAACTCAACCATCACCTGCCACACATGGCTATACTCTGCTGCTTGCTGTCTCTTACTCAGATAGTGCAAGAACAGCAAAGGAAGCATTATGGATTGGAGAGATGCAAAAAACCAAACAAACAAAAAGAAAACCAAACAAACTTATGGCAGTTGATTGGTAGAGATGTTGAAGGCAAAACTGTAGAAACATTTTTTCACTTGTGTTATTTATTTCTTATAAACTTGTTATTTAAATCCATGGGTGGCTTTATGGGTGCGAATATCCTCTATAGTTATGTTTCATCCTAGGAATCAGAATTCCTTCATGCAGATTTTATGGTTAAGCATAAGATTCAGAATAACAATTCTACTGTATTAATACCTCATTAGCAATTTGCTCAGTGTAGGAATCAGATTAATGCATGTCTCAAACACTGACGCCTTAGATAACACGGCAATGCAATGAGTCCCAGACTAACCAAGCACAATTTTCAAAACATTTTACATGATTCTAGTAAGCTCATTTTTACACTTTCACTGTGTAGACTGTAAAAGAGAAAAAAACCACAGCTAAAACTTTCAGGCAACTTCACCACTTTTACAGGAGAGATTTTATGCTTGTTCTGTAATGCTGAGTTAAAAATCATGTATGAAACAGATAACTGATCTCTCGAGATGCAAATGTTTCTTTAGGAGACTATGGATTATTCAGAAGAAACATCAAGGAATATGGGTGAAAAAATCCCACCATATGCTCTTGGCAGGAGCAAAAGGCAAGCCCTTTATGTTTCTTCTCTACAAATAAATTGTAATGCCCCAGGGAACCAGAAATCTTTGAAAGTTCAAGTTTTATAGCAGTTGGGAACAGAGTGCATTGATTCTACTTAGTTCTTGCCAATGTTAACGACTGTTACTGTGATCAAAGTCTAACTTCGTGCATTCCCAGCAAGATTATAGTTCTCCAGGCACACGAAACAAGTTTACAGACTACAGTTTGCAGCTATGTTTTGAGTTATGGAAGAAATCAAGCTGTGGTAGTGTTTTTAGTGGCTGCCAACTTCAAGCCGTGTTAAAAATATTCCTGATCATACTTGTGAACAAAAAGTCTATCTAAGAAACACACAGATGTGTGCCAGTATTTCGGCTTCTTGTGAACATCTGAGACACGTTTTTATTTGTGATTTTTGACTCTCTCAGTATAAACACCAGTTTTGATTTTCAAAGGCTGATTTTTCTATCAATATTTTTGATAAAGGTCTAATGAGGTGCAAGAATGTTGTTTCCATTTGAAGTAGCAGCTGAGATGCTGCGCCTCAGTCCATTCAGTTCTGAGCCTCATTTTGCTCAACGTACAGTTCTAGTAGCCAAAGCTGTCAGCTGGTAAATAGATGTACAAAGTGTACTAAAATAACCCAAACAGGAGGAGTTACAGAACAAAGGCAGTGTTTTCTGTGCCCTCTCTTAATAGCTGATATATTTTATACTGCAGTTCTGTTTTCTTCTATCTTCCTCTTCTTAACAACTAATCTTAAACACTGTAGGTTAAACTTTGTTTAGATGGACATTCTCATCAGCCTCTAAGGAAGAGGAAAGAAAACACATGAATGTGAGAGCTCCTAATTTTCTCCTAAGAATTTAGGTCACGAACAAAATCAAAAGCTCTTATTGCTCTCTAGCCAATATCCAACAGAGGTCTTACTACTCTCTAACCAATACCCAGTATAGGTATTTCAAGTGGCCCTAACACTTGTGTTTATTTGCTTGATTGGAACATCATTTTGAGCCATGCTGCAGTAACACTTAAACAAGTAAACTTCCCAAAGACCACAAATCACATTCTGCTAAGCAGTAATGCATAAACCTTGCTAAAACTCTCC
The DNA here is from genome assembly GCA_013398015.1 of Oreocharis arfaki. Classification (NCBI taxonomy): domain Eukaryota; kingdom Metazoa; phylum Chordata; class Aves; order Passeriformes; family Paramythiidae; genus Oreocharis; species Oreocharis arfaki. The sequence goes on from VZRR01004929.1 coordinate 169,655, forward strand.
TGTACAAAATAACTTTTACCTCCATCACAAAAGTGGTTCCATATGCCACAAGTACCACACAACATAATAAAAAGTTCACTCTATCACTTGTACTCTACATTAAAAAGTGATATGGAGAGCCATTGGCAGCAGTTAGTGATACCTTGATGTTGCACAAACAGCCTGCTAATCACTTAACAGCACAATTATTTGAGTATCTGCTGTCCACAAGAGCTGTTCTAAGTCTATTCTGTTAAACTTTCTCCTCTCTTCCCAGGAGTGTGCCTGTAATCCCTCTATGCCAGCATTAGCTGCTACAAGGCTACAGGATCAGCTATTTCAGGAAGCTCTTTGAGAAGCCCATGGAAGATACCGTAGGAAATTTGCCAATCCAGAATGATTTTAACAGCCAGAGATACACACAGCTGGCTAAAACTTCAGATACTATTACCAAAATAGCACTTGAACAGGAGTTAAGCACGTCAAAGCCTTGAGAAACGCAGAAATTGAATACAAATTATTCTCTGGATCTAACTCCTTGACTACAGGCCAAATAACCTTTTTAAAAGACTTCTGTGGTATATCTTGCCATTTCCCTTATTTTAGAACTGGGCTGTAATGAAGCACAGTTGCAAAAGTAGTGGATATAGATGCCAGTAATACGAGAGCAGAACAAAAGTATCTTCTACTCACATTATTATATTCAAAACATTATTATATTAAAAAGGTCATTTGTTTCAAGAACCAGTACGGATATTATTTTATACCTGGAATAACTTCCCTCAAGCATGTAATTGTTTAATTGAGCTAAACAATTTCTTCTGGCTTATTTCTATACAAAGTGCGCCCTTGCATTTTCCTCCTTTCCTACTCTCCCAGGCAACTATATGGTAACTTCATATTATTAATGCAAATGAGGTAGGATACAAAATAATTTTCTTCCCCAACTCCAATTTCAAGATTTATTTACTATGCAAAAGACCCTAGACCTGGAAGTCTCTCTCATTTAATAACGTGTTTTCCTGTTTTCAAAAAATACTCTCCTCAGATTTTCTGATCTATTACTCGCAAATAATTAATATAGAATAATTAATATATAATATATAATAGTTAACAGTTTTGAAAGGCATGAAACATAGCAAGACAAAAAAAAGTTAGATATGAACCTAACCCTGAACACTGCTATAAATTAGTACTTTTCCTCCCTCAAATATTGCCATAACTTAGTCATCATTGATCACTGTTGATTAGACAGCTAATGCAGATCCACAAACAGTCATTTAAATATTTTTGTAGGGTTGTGGTTTTTTAAGGGGAGAGGGTGGTTTTGTTTTTTCATAAGAGGATATCAGAAATTTTAAGATGTGTGGCAGTACAGGGTTTCAAAGCTTATGAACTGCTCAAGGAGTCATCAGAAGAACAGGAAGGAAAAAAAACCCCAAATGTGAAACAAAAGGATATCTTCAAACACGGCTCAGCACAAAGGAATAAATAAGGATCAGCTTAAAAGTGTGTACAGTTCTACAAGGAAACAGCTTCTATATTCCAAATGCTAAGACACCCTAGATATTATAAATAGGAATGTATGCTCAGCAGAAGACTCATGGAAGAATAAAAAGGGTCTTGAGTTTCTAGCACCTATTCTACTCTCAACAATATCTGCAGTTCAGGAGCTGTCAGACAGAAAAGAGTACACTGGATCTAGGAAGCTTTAAGGTAAAGACCTAGATCTTTTTTTTTTCTGGCAGCTTTGGATATGAAATACCTGTCATTTGAGAAAGTGTAAGCTTCATCATCATAAACTTTAACAGAAATAGTGTTACAGGAATCTTACACTAATTGCCCTCATTATGGTACTTGAACACGGGGCCAGAATCAAACCACCCTTGAAGCCAACAATACACTTCTGTGGAATCATTCTCAGATCTTACTGCTTGCTACTGAAGTAATTTTAAACAGACCTACATTTTTTACACTTAAGTATCCTAAAAAGTACCCATAAGACTGCTTTAGCAATTATTTGCTCTACTGTAGCAATAAAGTGAGACATGGAGCCACACAATCCAGAAGTATTAACAGAACCCGGCCTGAAGGATTAAGTGCAAATTTACAACCCTTTAAATTAGCAAACTTGAAATTAATTATCAAAATGAAAACTGCTTAACAGTTCTTAAAGGTTTAATCTCCTTGAAAGGAAAAAAAAAATCTCTTATTTTTAAGAAAAGTAATTGTTTTCGGGTTTTTTTAACTAAGCAAATTAATCACGGCTATCAAGCTTGGGAAGCCTGTTAAAGCACCCATCAAGGAAGAACATTCTGTGGCCTTCAGCTTCAATTTGCTTAGCAATTCATCCTCATGTTCATCCAAATAGATCCCACAGCAATGACACATCCCAGAAGCAAACTGACCACTGTAACTTCCAGCAGTCAAGATCTGGAATCTAGAGGCACACTACAAGCAATATATCTTGCCAAATGTGGGGCTTTTTTCCCCCCCAAAAAAAGAAGAGCTCTTCAAAACATATGAAATTTAGGAGGAAAAAAATTCTGATTACAGATTATACTAAAACAGAAACAAATCCTACCCACCAGACAAGATGATACAATACACAGATACGAGAAAGATAGCACTGCTTTATGCTATTACTTATGATTTTCTAGCTAGACTTGCTTTATTTTGAGGTTTGAAATACTCACATACATGAAACAGAAAAAAAAGCAGAAAATCCATTAGCATATTATAAAAACTAAGTAAACTAAGTAGTCACTAAGATTATAAAAAAAGTCTGTGAAGGCATAGCAAGAGTGTCAAGGGAAATCAACAAATAAAGTCTTGACTTAGAAGTATTAAAGGCTGCATACGCAAATATCTGAAATACCAGAACCCAGAAAAAAAAAAACCCGAAACCCACCAAACAGTATTACCAGAAGAGAACTTGTCTGTACTCTGTGCTAATTTTAAACCTTCTGCAGCTCATGATTCCAGAAACTTTATCTCAGTCGTGTAATGGTGTGTTTTGCACAGTGGAAGGGAACATCAGAATCCTGAAAGCAGTTACAAAGCTTCCTAAACAAATCAGTGGAATTCACTGCTATGCATCCCACTTTTGGAAGTTACTCTGCCTAACACAGTTAAGCTTAAGCAAGACTTTCTAAAAATGTGAGTGGACAGTAGTACTGCAATACCTATCTAAGGGACAGAACCACCCAGAGAGCAGGCATTTCTCGTGAAGCACACAAGCCAAGTTAATCATTCTAACAAAAAGCAGGCCTGCATGTTTTGTTCATCTTTAAATCTGTAAAAGACAGATTTGTTCACAAAGCACCAACTATACAGCACTCATTAAGCAACTAAATAAGCCACTTTATTCAAAAGAAAGATTTCTATGCAACATGCCTTGGCTATTTGGACAGTTTGAGGGGACACATGGTCAGAAACCCCAATCATAGGAAGGCAACCATGTTCCTTTCCAGTGCTCTTAAAGGAACTTTAAATTCTCAGGAAAGTAACCATAACAAGTAACGGATATGCAGGAGGAATGGGATTCTCTTCTTTCTTTCCCAAAAGGTGCTAGAAATCCTCAGCTTACCTCACAGGACAACTCAACAACCTCCTATGACCTGCATATGGTGGCTTCAGCACCTGCAAGATCATGCTGTTTATCAGTTCCTTCAACCACTACGTGGGGAATACACAGTGACATTTAAAATCTACCAGTGGAAGGAAGAATAGACTAACTCACTTCAACTCTCAGTTACACTTCTCAGCATATTCATGTTTTATATTTTGTTTTGCTTAAAAAGAATTTTTCTTTAAAGTAAAGCAAGTCCTCAGGTACCAATGAACAGGGAAGCCTTGCTGCCTATTTAACTACCATCTGGTAGGACAGAATTTCTAGGCAATCTGATGTTCCAGTAACAATACTTGTTTAAATCGTCCCTCCTTGGTTGATGGATGAGAGCTATTCTGAAAAAATGCTCCTTGGAAATGTATTCAGCCTTTGTACTATTTCAACTTTGGAAACAAAAAGACAGGAAAAAGTTATTTTGCCGGTCTAAGGAATATCCATACTGAATTACTTACAGATAGAGTTATACAAAATGGAATAATAAATACTTGGCAAGGAAACCAGCTATTCAATATCTGTGTTTAAGCACGGTTGCTAAGACAATCTTGTGATTTTTCATTATGAAAAAAAGTCTTCATCTTTCCATGCAATTATTAATCATTTGTATTGTGGTTATCTTGATCAGGAAACAAATTAATCAGTGGAAGTTCAAGAAGTTAACTGTCCATTATTAGGAGATTCCACCACCACTTAGGTGCTTCCTGAATCTTCACGAAGACTCTCAGAACACACAGCCCTGATATTTTCCTTCCCAATCATGCCATAATATCTGCCAGAAGAATGCAGAGACCCTCAAGCTTCAAGTTTGGCCACATAGTACATCAAAATAACTTAAGAGATTTCTCTTTCACAAGGATCTTAGGAAAAAATTCAGTCTTCAGCAACTTGATGGAATAATTGGTATTTCTGAGCTGGCCAAGAATATCTAGAAATGACCAGATTTTTTTTAGTCTCTTACTTAAAAAAGGAAAGAACAGAAATTTGTTCTGATGCTTCTTCTTGAAATATAGATCCTTGACTAATTTAGAGAACAAGATAAGAAGTGAGAGAGGTGTGTTTTTTTAAAGAAAATACCACAGAGGAAGTTGAGTATCTATAACAGAAATAGTTAAACCAATTCTCATCATTTTTATTTCCAGACAGGGCAAGGGAGGACAGAAAGGACTGCTTTGCTTTGTCCTACATTGTATAGAAGACACTGCACACAAAAAAGAAAACATCATCTACTGTACTTTAAAAAGAGAGAATAGATGAGTCACTGGAGCCACAGCCAAACATAGAAGTGTTTCTCTTTTTGTCAAACAAAGCAGTGCTAGCAACAATACAACCAATTTTTTTTTTTTGTGGAACAGATACTGAAATCTGAACAAGAAAGACAGAAAATGGACTTAACATGACTGAAGCAGAAAAATGTTGAATGTTCAAGTTTATGATTATTTCAGGGTCTTTTTGTCAGCTTTCAGGTTGTTTTTTTTCCCATATCACACAATCTGTTGGGGTATAAATGCTTATAAATGTATATATTAGTGAGAATTATTCTGAATTTATATTGTATACAAACAGCACATATACAGTTGCAAACCAGCTATTGGACTATTTCTTTTCCTGAATTAAAACTTTTTGAACTCTCATAAAATGCTCGTTACACTTGTATGGTTACTATGAATCTTACATCTTACCTACAAATGTGCAACATCAAAACCTCAAGTTTCTGTTACTGCCTGTTTTACTCTGAAATGAAGCTTAGAAAGATCTTTCACGTTATATAAGAGCTAAAAACCCAATGCAAACAACCACCACCACCAAAACCCTCAAAACAAGCAAACAAACAAAAACCCTCAAGCTTCAAGTTTGGTTTCCCCTGCAGCGATGCCACTTGATTTTGGGCTATACTTGACAATACTGAAAACCAAGCAATAATCTCAATTTCACTGTAAACCTTTAATATATGACTGCTTTCATGTCAATTATATCCAACTCAAAGTAGATATAAATAAAGACTTTTAAAAAAAATTAATACCTCAGTCTGACCTTCATGGGCACTGGATTCATGAGTGACACGAATAGCCTAAAAATTAAAAATTTTTTTAAAAATTAAAATATATTTAAATCAAACTTTAAAAGAGAGATTTTCAGTGTTGTAAGAACCATTTTTGCACTTCATTTTATCAAATGCCATTGATGTAACTATTTTTGTTCAGTGCTTACAATAAATAAGAAAGATAATAAACAACTAATCCCCACCTCCAAGGATCTCAGAAGACCAATATTTCAGTTTCATTACAGTCAATTAAGATCAAATATCTGAGAGTTTGTAATGGCTCTTTTTTTTTTCACCATCATTACCATCAGGAGCAACAGCACTGTTCTCCATCCACTACTGGCCAGATGTTTCTGCCACATACTTTCAAGCAGCACTCATGTGGCTAACCACATTATCAGCTAGCTCATCTCATGGTTTAGTATGATAGGGGAAGGAGATCATATTTCAGCCAAATCAGCTCTTTGTGTGCCTTAACTGCTAAAGGCATGGAGATACGACAAGAAGGCACAAATTCAAAGAGGCAGCAGAAGGACCATCCTTTCAGCAATAGCCCCAGATCAGCTTAAATTGACCATTAAACTACATCCTGAACCCACAAAAAAAAAAAAAAGATTATGCACACATTTCTCATGCATTTCAAAGTAATTTTAAACTAAGCCAGTGAATTTATATGGATGAGAACATCAACAAAATCTGTTCTGGTGACTGAGCTATAGGCAGGAATGAATATTCTAAAATACCAAAGCAGAGTTTCCTTTGTAGCAACTGTCTGATCATAAGCTCACTGTAATATCAAATTTGTTTAGGTGCTTCACTGAGTCAACCCCTGAGGATAGTATCTACTCATGCAAGTAATTCTTACATCATTTTAAATAAAAGTAAAAACACATGATACTAACTTCATAAGTTTCTAGGTATTTGGCCCTCTCTTCGGGAGTCATAGATAATGAATCTTCTAGGAACTTTTTCAGTGAAGAATTAGTTTCTTTAAAAAAATTTTAAAAGACATCATTAGTGTCATGTTTTAATTCCAACTTCATTCACAGCTTACAGAAACCAACAAAAGATCTGAGGATAGAATTGCACTGTATTTTTAAAACACACAAGGCTGACTGCAAGGTGAACTGCCACCTGCAGCAGTTTGCAATGTTTCAAATGCTTTAGTTCATAAATTAGTATAAAATATTAGTTTTGTAATTATAGGTAAAAATGCACTCCTTTAGCATTTATGAATGGTTATATTCAGAGAAAATAGTACAAAACATATCCTTCCCTCCATGCCTTCCCACAGTTAAGGAAAAAAGGGAAAAGCCAACAAAAACCAAACCAAAAAAATCTTACCAAAGTTCATTTTATCTCTGTTGTTTGCAATAGCATGAATTAACCCAATTGTTCCACAAGCATTGTTAATGGTCTGCTTCATGAAATACACTGATGATTTGACGTCTTGTCCCTTAGCTTTTATCCTCTCTTCTTCTTCTGTTCTGAAGGTTTCATACTAGAAGTAAAGGCATTTCACAAATAGTACAAACAGCTGTATTAGTCAAGAAAAAATAATTTATAAAACACAACAGCTAATTAATACTGCCATTTGAAATGTTTAACAAGTAAACTTACCTGAACAGCTCTATATTGTTTAACCCAATGCCTTCACACTTGAAACATCATTTTGAATATGTGTTATCTAACATAGCTTCAAAAATTTCCAAAATATTTCCTTGATCTGAGCTCATGTCACCATCTCTCTTCAATCCAACTAAAGGCTTTTTAAGGGCAGACATGTCAAAGTGCTATCAAGAATACCGTAATACTTCAGGTGATTAATCATCATGAAGCATTCTTTAAAAGTTCCATTATAACATTTAATTTTTCCCAGGAGTATAAAATAAGATGTATATAACACCCATGGCCCCAAAACAGGCCCTTCAAAAGCCATATTCATAAAGTAAACATTTATTTTCTGTAGCAAAAAGAGAATCTGGTTTGATTGAACAATCTAAAGTACTTGTTCTATAATATTCGACTAAAATCCTTTTCTGTGTAATAATGTGTTGGTTTTGTGCTTTTTTTTGTTGTTGTTGGCTGTGGTTTGTTGGTTCTTTTGCGGGGGGGGGGCGGTGTTGTGCTTTTTTTGACTGGATTTGTTTGAGGTTTTTGTTTTCTTTCTTAAAATTTTCATTTCAAACAGAAAGAGAAAGAAGTAAATCCACAAATGTTCCAGACAATGCTTCTTCCTTTGCCTCTTCTACTAGGTACTTTTGCAGACAAAAAAAAATACTGAAGTAGATGCACTTTTTATACAAGTATGATGAAAGTAAAGTATGAATGCAGAATGTTATCAAGGAACTCTTCCTGCAGACTCCTGAGAAATTTCCCTCAGGCTCTCTGTACTGTCAGTGACAAACAAAACTAAAAAACTTTTCCAGCATCATAGTTCACATTTGCAGGTTGTCTGAATGTTCTGAATAGTTTAAGTAATAGCAAGAGCATTATAAACCACTTTAATTTGGTTTATCTACAAGCTAACAAAAAATAGCCTTAATTGAGATAAAAACTTCATAGAGCTTAATTGGACAAAAAGTTCAGACTAGAGAGGTAAACAATACAGCTGCCATTCATTGCCCCCCAATCAAAATAAAATCCACAGCAAAAATAAATATACAAACGCTGAGAATATCAAAAATACGATTTTGAGCAAGGGTTAGGCCACATCACCTCAAGAGGTTCCTCCTAACCTAAGCTATATCCCATAATTTATATTCATTTAGATGTATTTATTCATTAGGCCCAAAACGACCAACACCCACAGTATTCCCTTTCTCTACAACCTACTATGCAGACTAAGAAAGCCATTGACCTTTAAAGTAGACAACAATCTTACAATTATCTGTATGCTAACAAGAGTAGCTTGCCCTAAAAGCAAGTTCAAGGAAATTGATATACACGAACCATGAAACAACTGAACTTCGAGACAGAGGAACAGACAGACATGTGAGAAAAGGGTTTACAAAGGCAGCAAAACTAATAGGCACTTTCATAAATGTAGACACAGCCAAGAAACAACCATAAATAAAAATGTAATTTTACAGGCCATTTTGAAAGGGAGGCTGAGGAGGGAAAAACTACTCTAGAAATACAAAATAATGCTCGAGGGTCTTGTGGAGTTCACACTGACCAACAAAAGTTTTAGAACATTGGGACCTCCCATGAAACATTCATCCTTCACACAGCCAGGCTAAACAGTTGATAGAAACACTTGTGTCCCGTATGTTTCGGAAGGATTAACATGCTGAACGCTTGGCTGGTTCTCAGATTTGACTGATTGATGTAATCCAGCATACGTTGTTTCCCTGGTTTTGTTTGTCATATGCTTCTTCAGGATGAAATTGGATACACCTTCTGGAACAACAGCAAGATTGTTCTTTCCCATGGGATAATGCTTTCATAGCATGATCCAAAAAAAGGTTTGCACAAGCAGGGAGTCAAAAGAAAAGTGACAGTCATGAAAGGAGCTCAGACCTGTAGCTCAAATAGCCAGCCAGAAATGACAGCACACAGAAAACAAGTTTTAAAGGTGACAGAAAGGACATTTCCGGAAGACAGGTGAGTTGAAAGTTTGATTAAGCTCATAACTATCAAGGTGGCTGAAATCAAGCTTGAAGAGGGCTGCCTGCATAGCTGTTTTAGAGAAACTGAGAATGCAAAGGTTTACAGGACCTAACGCGTAGAAAGACTGACCTATCAATCTTCTTTCTATTTAAACCTTTTGTTGTAAAAGTTAAGCTTTAATAGCTAAGTGAATTGCTCCTATAAGATAAATATTCGAGAGACATATTAAAACAATGAATTGTGGACACATTCACTTCAACCTTTTTGGCTGACCTTATCACAATACTTTAATAAATTGAAAGATTAATATGAATAACACTATGTAAAAGCATGTGATGGCACAAAATAAGCACACTTGAAGGTTTAACCAAATTAAGTTCTTCAAAGTCCAACATAGCAAAAGACGGAGGGGGGAATGTCTTTCATCTTAATAATATGCCCCATCTGTCCAAGAAGTGAAAGCCACATCAATACTGATGACTGAACTGAAAGTGGATTGAAGTGGATTGAAGTTTGAAGGATTGTCAGTATAACAAGACAAAAACCCAGAAAGGAGCTCCATATAGTCCTACACCCTATTTCTTATTTTCCTTATGCTATTGCAGCTTTCTGCTAAAAACAGCAAATTGAGCCATTTCACAGTGCTTATTATAAAAAAAAGGCCTTTAATTGCCTGTAATAGAAAAATGTGAGGCATATTTCTCTGTGCTTCTACATTAGCTTTTCCCATTCTGATTTCAAATCAGAAATATACATGCAAAGTTATTAAAAGAAGGTTCTGAAGGAAGCATTTTTTCTGTTATTTTTAATGAAGAAGTCTCCTGAATAACGCTTGAGTCTCATCTTGATTCTTATATGACGCCATAGTACAAGATGCGAACTTTCATTCCCATTTCACTTATGGCAAAAGCAATTAACTGATTATTAAATAAACATTTACCTTTTCTGTTATTGGAAAGAGAAGTAGTACTGCACATACAGGTCTTGGCACCATGCTAAGCAGTTCTGGTTCCATACCATAAACATCTACAAATTGCCAGTCAGGATGTATACCCAACTGTTTCAGGAACTGGAAAAAAAACAACAAAAGCATAATATTAAACAAGTACACTCAAACACCTATCTTTTCAGAAGCATAACAGAGTATACACAATGTGAAATACATTAAAACAACCCATGCTTTCTAAAATTTAAGGAGAATAAAAGAGATACAAGTTTTAATAAATAAGGCTGAATAAATCACAGTGCTAACACACAAACACACACAAAATCCTCATGTTTTATGTACTGCAAGAGTCTTCATGAAAGGGAAGTGGAAACACTCCCAGCACTATTTACTAAAGCGTTGAAGCATTTCAACCATTTTAGAAGTGTTCTGTCACAAAACAGAAGAGTACTGAATATTCACATTAATCATCAGAGCCATCAGTCAGAGCACATATGAATAAACACAGTATTATTTGACTCCATGAGTACTTCAGAATACCTGGAACCAGTTCTCATATTGGAGCTCCTATGTGCAAAAAGACAGGAGCAGAACCACACAAGGTACACATTTTAGTAGGTGTACCTTTTACAAGAAAAATCCCTTCAAACTATGATGGAGTAATATATTTTGAAGTAGACAAATATTAGATGCTCCGTTTTTAATTGGATATTCTTCTTGTATTCAAGTAAACTAGGCATTAGAACAACAGTTGCAGAATTAATAACTACAGAGATGATCTAAGACAATGTGAAATCTCTGCACCGTCAGTCTGGAAGAACCTAACTGAATTCAGAACTGTTGTTACTATATACACACAGTGACCATTCACAATTATATGAGAAAGCTAATTGTACACTGTGGCATATACAGATTGTTGAATGAACATGGGGAAAAAGGGGAAGTGTCAAGTATTAAGTAACTGATGAAACAGAAGACTGTGTTTTGAACTTCTGTTCTCATACACTGGGAATTATCTTCTACATTGTGAAGATAATGGCCACTTTGTGAATAGCAAAAAAAAAAAAAAATCAAGAGAGAAGGGACTACATGTATGGGTGCATTAAAATATTATTTGTACTTCCAGTACTTCTCTTACTAAGCCAGTGGCTACTCTTTCTATCATTTTTATTGCAGAAAAAGTAACACAACTAAGAAAATTTCATTTTCCATTCCAATATCATTTGATATTTTGCAATATTACATGAAATAAGGGCATAAACCCCCAAAAATAAAAAAATAACACTCAGCTAGAAAAAGACCCCACAAACCAGAAAAGGCAATGGTAAAGGATCCCATTAAGTTACTGGACAAATAAGTGATTTAGGTTCTCTTGTCCTTTTCTACACCACTGGGGAAAAAAACCACCAAGCAACCAAGCAATAGAAATGAAATCAACCCCTTTAAACCCTAAGTCAACAAAATGCTAAATAAACCCAAGAAAAGTTTACTCAAACTCCTGAATTAAGAATTTAACAGAACTAGAACTCCACAGATACAGGGCACCTTTCATTATTCATGTTATCATATCACCTAGAAACTTTACAATCTGAGAAATTTTAACTTCCAGTAAATGAGAGTGATGACGAAAAATGATGGTCAGCACTACAGAGAACAGCAAGAGCATAGGCTTAGTATGACAAGCAGTGATCTTAACACACAACCAAACCAATAACTCTATTGTAGAATTATAAACCAAAAATAAAATACTATGGATAGACCCAAAATAGGCAAAGAAGATATCCCTCTGTGTGTCAAGAGGGTTTAACTCAGGCCTGGAAAAAAGAGAGAAATATCCTTCTGAAAACTATTAAGTAGATTTCAAAAACTGTGCAGCATAAGCCCCTGTGTAAGAGAGAGTGACAGATGGGCAACAGATGAACAATAGACGGCAGGATGGGAAGACAAAGTCATTCCTGTTTTAGGACAGCAGGAACTTCAGCACACTTTTTAGACAGTGTCACTTACAGGGAGAGATCTCTGCTGTTCTCCTTTCCAATTATTTAGTGATTATCTAAGCAATTTTATTCTAAGAATACCTCCTGTAAAAATCAGTTAGGGTTCTTTGAGGGCTCACTCATTTTCAGCTGTTCCTTTACTCTTTACTTACAGATACTATGTACTCAAGACAACATAAATATTATATTATTATATTTCTCTAGATCTGCACAAGAGAGTTATCAGAATCTCCTTCTCAAACACTGCTTATCACACTGCTGACAATTCTTAATTTGTAGGTCTTTGAGCTTTTATCTCAGAAAAGAAAAAAAGAAAAATACTTGGCTATATTACAGAAGTCTTAGAGGAGCTCAGGAAAAACAACAGCAACACAAAAACCCCCACACGTCTGTATCAAGTATTAACTTTTTCACAACTTTGTTTTTACTGATTGTTGTCATATTTTTGGTTGTCTCTTTTCTTCTTGTCTTAAAAGACCTTGCCAAAAAACACGTCCTGGTTTTTCACTGGTCCAGCTAACCATCAGAAAAAAATTTGAAACTACTTTACACCCCTCACCCTTATCTGCACTTCCTATGAATTTATCCTTTTCCCCCCACTATTCTGGATGGCCCTTCTTTCTCACCTGACTACTAGTGTTTATAACCGGCTAAGGGAGAGTGCAGACAAGATGGAGACAGACTCAGCAGCACGCAGTAAAACAATGAGAAACAACAGATAGAGGCTGAAACACAAGGAAATTTGAACTTGATAAGGAAGGCATTCAAAAATAAATTTAAAAAATAACAAACAGTAAAACACTAGCACAAAATGTCCAGGAGGCTGTGGAGTCTGTGTCTTGAGAAATTCAGAACTTGACAGGTTGCTGAGCAACTTGTTTTGAACAGAGCATGATTGGTCTGCAGAAATCAAAAGCCCCTTCCAGCCTACCTCATTCTATTTTAAATCATCACAAACTGTAAACCTGTATGTCTAAATGTTGGTTAATAGCAAAAACATTACAATAAGCACTTCTAGGCACTTTACCTATGCACCATGTGGTATAAGCTATTCTGTTTTCATTGCTGGTACCACTACTTCAGCCTAACAGTAAAGCATTGAAAAAAGCAGAGTGCAGTTACCTTTAATATATTCTGTTCTGAGGAACACTGGCTACCTTTCAGGTTAATGGAATTTATTTACTTTAAAAAACAGAAAAAATGTTCGTGCTTATTTATTTATTTTTAAAGAGCCCCAAAAGTAGAATGGGAACCCAGTGGACCCAGGCAACACCTTGATCCAGGTGATTTGACTTCAGGAGTTTAGAATACTACTTCTACCAACACAGTTACAGAGCCAGTAGGAAGATTTGATCTATGAGGTTTATGGACATACAGAAATGGTAGGTGGGGTAAGACAATATAAGGGTGAAATTTATTATTAACTTCAATAGTAAATGCACAATTGAAATATTGTCTGAAGTAGCAATGTGCTTTTCTACTTTGTCGCTTGCATGTAAAAATGAAGCAAGGATAAAAACTGAAACAAAATAGGACTTTGAAATTTAAGTGCAACTAAAGTTGGACAACATCTGCAAATAGCTCAGAAACATCACATTTGAAATACTAAGGCCTTATACTCAAGATCTGGATTTTTCCACATTTTACTGTGGCATTTGTATAAAAGTTGGAACCATGAAAACACAAAACTGGCAAAATGTACAAACATTTCCAGACACACAGAGGGAGAAGTCAGAGTTTCTGGTGGGAAGAACCAACTGCTGCAATCCTCTTCTAAGCACAAATGTAAACCAAAACACCCACAACATCTACATTTTATCATACTTCTGCTGAATGCATTAAAGCATCTCTATATCACAACAAAACCACAGTTAAGACTTTCCTCTGTAAAAACGAAGTGTTCCTATGGCTTTAGGAAACTGGAAGGACAACATCAAAATAAATCAATTAAGACAATCAATATTTCCTAATTTTTTCATTAAAGCACAATAATTTTTGGCACTTTATTGAATTGAAGCTAATTTTTCCCTAAATAGTAGTAAGACATTGAGTAAAATGTAACTGATGAAATTATCATTAAGAAAGGGAAAATTATTAATTCCTTAAAGTATGCAACTCTTATTAATCTATATTAAAAATAAAAATGCACCATATTTTGCTTTCAATTCTTTACACATCATTTCTAGAAGCATGTAACAAAAGCAAGTCTATTTCAGAAGTGAAAATCCTTTCTAGAAATAAGGGAACCACCCAAACAATATTTTTTGGTTGGAGCATTACAACGATATATTTCTTCATTCTTTCATCATGACATTTATGAAATTAAGATGAAGGAATAATTTTTCAATAAATTTTAGAGACAGCATCATATCAGTCATATGTAGCAGCTGTAAAAACTTTAGTTCTGCACAGCAGGTCAAAAGGCACACCAGGATCAAAGAGATGGCTGGAACTTACATGAGCTGCATTATTCTTCTTTACCAATTACTCCTCACTTAGAATGGCCACAGTATGATCTTGCTCAAACAAGAAATGCTCCATTATAATAGACTTCCTTGGGAAATTCAAAATTTATTACAAATTCTTTAATATCCTCAGGGTCTGTACTTCAGGACCCCATAATAAAGTTCAAAGAATACAGCCCACCACAAGTTTTTTTTTTTCAAAAACATGAGAAAACTTACATCCACAAAATTCTTATCCCTCCAGTTGTGTTCATTACTTTATGATGTCTAAAAGAGCAACACTGACTCACGGTTAGTGTTCCTGCTCTTCAAAACGAGAGGTATATATTTTTAACATATCCATAAAGCAGTTTTGAAACTTAACACTCAGTATACCCAGGCACTGCTGTACATATTCAGCCAGGGCATCCCACAGGCAGCAATGCAAAGCAAAGCACGCAGAAATCTGGATGAACCAGCTGACCCAGGCTTCCTCCGAAACCAGTGAGCAAGAGCTTTAGAATGCTTCCAGCAGAGTCCTAAGGTGTTGATACTGAGCCACTGATTCAAAACACAGTACTGTGTTATTCCGTGAAAAACACTTAACAGACCTGTTTCCATGATCTAAAAAATTATGAGTAAGAGGGAGGAGCTGGGTCAATCCACTCTTCTAATAAGCTGCTACACACATTTCTTTTTTTAGTTTTACTGAAGCAACAGTTGGATTCTACTGACTCTGCTGGTCCTTTAAGCAAGGAAAATGTCGAAGTGGGGAAAAGCATTTTCAGTGCAACAAGATAATGTATAAGGCACAAACAACTGTCACTTGTTTTCCACTTTGTAGCACCCCATTCTGTCTTCAAGACAGTGTTTCCTTGTAACAAGAACTAAGAAACTGAGAAAAAAGAAAAGAACATATGAAGGACCAGAAATGGTAAGTACAAAAAGAGGAATGAAATACATAGTTTTCTTAGATTTCAATTACTGAAGAACGTACAAAGAATGAGCTGAGGCAATCTTTCAACTATTATATGAACAGTACTCTAAACCCCAAAACAAGTTACAGTTTTGAATAGTTACCTATTTGAACTCAGTAAGAGGGCTACACAGCTGGAGATATTTTAAACTAGAAGGCATTCATGAAGTGCTCTCACAGTGGTCATCTATAATTCCTTCATATTTGTCCTTGGGCTTATTCTTTGCTATGCTGCACCACAGGCTCAATACTCCCCCCTTGCTGGCTCTGTGAAAGGCTTTCTGGGGTGTTGTCTTTTCAGAAAGACACAGAGTCCTGGTTTTCCACCTTCTGAGGCTACACTAGTAATAACAGGCTGTTTTCCAAGCATGTACACTATCTCTACTATTTTTCACTCTGCTTACCACAGACGAGTTAAACTCCACTCCCTCATCTGAAAAAAAACCAAGTTAGGCCAGGCATTTTCAGAAGGACATCTGTGTTTCTCCACATCCAACATCCTTTCATACCAAAACACTACCACACCTATGAGCGCTACCTCCCAACACACTTCAGGAACTGTGCACACCGCATTTTCTATTATTTTTATCACAATGGCTTTTTTTTGGGAAAGTTTGTGGGATAGTTTTTCAGGGTCCAGGAAATGAAAAGATCTTTTAGGAAGACTAAGGCCTGCTTCCAAGATATTTAATTCATCTCTGTATTTGCCTGAAACCCTGAAGAGAGGTGTTCCATAAATGGATGAAGGCTGGCTGTATCCAGTTTCTGCCATTTGTTCTATGCTTTGCGATCTTTATTGTCCCTGTAACTTTCAAGTCGCAGCTTTCAATAGTGTTCATGAGCTAAAATAATTTTCTTTATGTAGCTGACTCTCAATACCTTAATGTCTTAAAATATTCAAAACCCCAAAGCCCCCAAAGAGTAGGACCAAGGGCCTAAAAATAATGCTGGAAGGTAACTAAGGACTAGCAACTAAGCCCTATGTGGCAAGAGAAACTCAAGCCACAGCCAACTCTCAGTAGTCGAACTCTGAGCTACCTGAAGCCAGTGCTTGAGCTTCATAATCAGATACAGTCAATTACTCTATCCTTGTCTGGATATAATGAAGGCATGACTTGAAATGTTACCTTATCCAGGAAGCAGAGATATTCCTTAGAATGTGTAAGATGAAGAAAGGGAAGAGAGAACGAAAAAAGGTGGGACATCAAGAAAAATATTCACCAATACTTTTTGTTTGTCTACACTTCCTAGGCAATCAATTGTGGGTTGCAAGCCAGACATTATGATGAAGAACAATCAGCTTGTGTTCTGATCTTTTCACTCCAAAAAATTTGCATGCAGTCTTTCTTTCTTTTTTTTTTTTTTGTAGAAGAAATTGGGAACAAGATACGCAAGCATCATATGGTAGTAGCCAAACATGATTTTCTTGCTTTCTCTCAGGAAAATCCCATAAGAGATCCAGGAAGGAGGGTAGCACTGGTCATGTCAGGCCCTCCAGCTGAAGGTCAAAGAGAAGAAACCATTCCCTGTCATCACTGTACACAAAGTGGAGCTTTGCAAATTCTGAATCATCAACTCCTTCTGTATCAGGTTCTTTCTGTCAGGCTGTAGAAGCGAAGGAGAAAAAAAAGTACTGTGACCATCACTTAGCACTGTATGGTACATTTCACTCCAGACGTCACTCATTACAACCAGCACTGTGTGCTCCATTCAACCACTGTCTTCTCTCTTGAAAACATCACTTCAGATACGTGGCAGATTTCCACTGCCACTGGAAATCTTTAAAGATAAGAAAGAATATTTCCGTTTATCCTCATCAGCCAGGTTCTGAACCTTCAAATAATTTTAACACATATGCACAAAGAGAGCTTCTATATACATTAAGGATCTACAAACTCCTGGACTTGTAATATAAACACTTTCAGATACAGTAAAACCTCTGAGATATTTCTGAAAGACTTCACATACCTCTAACTGAGAAATACCACTTTTTTCCATTATCATCTGAATTTCTACCACAAAGACTGAAAGCCTCAAATTTACAGCCTATATTTCAAAACCAGAGAAGACACAGTATGGTAAGAACATACTAAAAGCAAATGAACCTGCATTCAGTACAGTTCCCTACTCATTACTGTTAATAAGGGGAATTAAATCATTGGTACAATGATCAAAACAGCATAAGCATTCATGGAATTGGAATGACAGTTCTAACTACAATCTAATACTAGGAATCCATGCATCTTATAGGTCACTGGAATTTTTTTTTAGTTTAAGACTTCATTACCACAGACAGGAATAACTTCAACAAAAGTAGGATGCAACAGGGATAGTCTAATACTCAACTAAAAAAAACCAAATAGCAAAAAACAAACAAAACCATAGAAGAAACACTTGGCACTTGGCTGGATGTCTGTGTAAATACACGTATTAAACGACTACCAGACACAAATATTACAGTTTGCAGAGGCACACCATTGGACTTTTTTAATCTCAAAGACTTCCAGAGTATTTTACGGAGCACAGTATAAGAGTACTACAAAAAATGCCCATCCTTGCAATTAACTCAACAGGGTTTTCTAAAAATGAGTTTGCAACTTCATAAGAATTTCAAATTACTATTATTGTTGTTTTAAACACAAGCAGGATATGAATAACTTATGACTAACAGCCCTGTTGCTACACAGTTCACCACTGTACTGATGAGATTAAAAGAACTTCTTCTCAGTCAAGACTAGAAAAGACATTGAAGGAAGTCTATCTAAGTCTAACTGGTTTCAGGTGGCCTTTTCTACACAGAAAGAGTAACAAGAAAATCCTTGTGGAGTACAAATTCCTGTTATCCATGATCATCTACAACTCATACTGCTATCACCAATGCAAAACTAATAGGCAAAAGAGATAGACTTTCAACATACTTAAAATTGTTCATTCGATATTCCTATAGGATTTTCTCCATACAACATAAACATATAGTAATACAAGATATTTCAGATTAAAAAATAAAAATGTCATTATTTTTTCCTCCTCGATTTCTACTTTAAAGCTGAGGTCTTAATTTGCACCATGATAAGCTTGTCTCAACATCTGTAAAGTCAGAAGAAGTCAGAGAATTGGAAATTCTTACTAGTACTTTATTCACACTTATTTTCTTCCAAACTAGAATTTAGTCTCCGAATTTCCAAACTCAAAAAAAAAACAAAAACAAAACAAAAAAAAAAACCACCCAAAAAAACCCAACAAACACCCATGAGGAAATTATAGCATATGTTCAAGATGGGCTCCCAGGAGAGGTTGTCATTTTTAACTCAGGAGACTGGAATTACAGACTTCTCAAACTGCTCCACAGCAGCAATACTGTAAGAATTATAAAATTATTTGCACTAGGAAACTATTAAGTACAAAATGACCCAGAATCAAATAACCCTTCACTCTCCTGCAGACGCAGTTTGTATATTACAGCAACCACAACAACAAAAAACCCAAACAAAACATTCTTCACACACAGAAATTCACAGTTTCCAAAATATTTCAACAGTACAGTTTAAAGAATACAATTCTGCTGCTGGAAGCTTCAGAGCCCTCTGGCTTAAACACCATCTTTAATATTATCAACAGGCCTGTTGAAATCAACAGCTGACCTCTAACGCTTGTTAAAGATGCTCAAAATTGTCACCGACAACATGATGCAGGGTTGGAGTATGTGTGATTTCCTTTCAGAGAGAGCTTATTTAGTGGAAGCATTGTTTTGTGCACTAGAACAAGCTTCCTTTCTCTAGCGTGGGTTCTACCATGCTAACAAAAACAGCAACAACAAATCATGCACATATTGTCATGAATAAGCACCAACGCACAAATATGGCAAAATTACATTTTCTACGGTCAGCCAAAGAAGAATGAGACTACAGCACAGTGATGCAAGGAGATCCATACATGTGCCCAAGGCCATCATGTACAGGTCCATACCTGGCACATGCTATATATAAATTAATGTTTTAATCACTAATTAATGAATTAAAACCCACCTTAAAAACATCAGAGATTTCATTACAGTAATAACCAAGCCACAACTATTCTCTTTTAACTGTTTGTTTTTCTTTCATATAGTATGTTTACGGGAGAGGTTCCAGTGCGGTCCGACATGAGAAAACTGAGCGCAGACACTGGTGGGGAAGGAAGGGGGCACTCTCCTTGGACAAGAAGGAGTCTTTACTACATGAAAACGAGAGAAGCCGGGCCCAAAGCTGCACAGACGAAAGGTTACCTCAAATAAAAGCTTCTTACCTGATTCGTGACCTGAAAAGAAAGCAGAAAACAGAAAGGAGTTAAGACCCAGTCGGATCCACGAGATAAAACCTTCCCTCCTTCCCTTGCCAATACCAGCCACCCCTACAGCAGCGATGTGGCCCGGCGCGGCCCGGAGCCCTCTGCCCTCTCCCCTCAGCCATCCTCCCGCCCACCCCACAGCAGGCAGGCTGTCGGGCGGGCAGCCCCCCGGGCACACGGCAGCCCCCCACCGCCCAGGCCGGGCACTCACGTCGGGGTTGGCCTCCAGGGGCAGCCAGCGATGGGGCTCCATGGCAGCGGCGGCGGATCGCGGTGCGGAGCTGGGCGGACCCTCTCAGCGCGGCTCTGACAGCGCCTCACGGTGCCGCCGCGCCTCAGCCCTGACCCGGGGCCGCGTCACCGCGCCGCGCCTCACAGGGGGGAGCGGGCGAAGGAGCAAAGAACCGCCCGGCGCCCGCGCGCACCGCCGCTCCGCTCCGCACGCATGGCCCAGGCGGTGCTCCCGGCGGTGGCTGCCGTCCGTCTCTGGAGTGCTCCGGGCGGCGATGTCCGGGAGATCCCCCCTTCCCGCCCTCTTGGCTCCCCCGGCAATGGACTCTCCCAGCGGAGCAGGGGTGGTTCCTCTCCCGCCCCGCCGCCGGGGCCTGTAGGGTGCGTCGCAGCCGCCGGGGGGCGCGGCCGCTCGGTGCCGGCGCACGGCTGCTCCTTGCCGGGACACGGCCGGGGCTGGAGCCGCTCCCGGCAGGAACCGCGGGGGTGTGGCAAGCGCCCGCCAAGCGCTCGGGCAGCCCGGCGCCTCCGAAGCGGCCTCCAGTAGCTACGCTGAACCGTGGCGGGGAGGCATGGGCAGCGTTCGGGGAAATACGCCCGCGGGGGACGGGGCAGGCCACGGGGCAAGGCGGGACAAAGGGAGTCAGAGGGAATTGCTGAGCAGCAGTGGCAGTAAATTACCCCGACATCACAGAATAAGAAGAGTTGGAATGCACCCACAGGGATCACGGAGTCCAGCTCCCGGCCCTGCACAGGACGTCCCCAAGAGTCACACCATGTGCCCGAGAGCATTGTCGAAATGCTTCTTGAATTCTGTTAGGCTGGTGCTGTGACCATTCCCCTGGGGAGCCTCTTCCAGTGCCCAGCCACCCTCTGGATGAAGAACCTTCTTTGGTCATCTAACCTAAACCTCCCCTGACACAACTTGAGGCCATTCCCTCAGGTCCTGGCACTGATTGCCAGAGAGAGGAGATGAGTGCCTGCTCCTCCACTTGATCTTGCCTGAGAAGACCTCACAGGTCTTCTCAGGCAAGTCCAGTGTACCAGCAAGGACTTGGGGTTAAGGTCCCCATATGTCCTCCTAAAAACTACTGCAAGATGTGTTAAGCACGATTAAAAACAGCATTTATCTTCTATAGCTGCAAATCCCATCATACTTCCTATCTCAGGACCATAAAAATGGCATTTCTTGGCCTTTTGGCTAAGATGAAGCACGGTCTAATACATACATAGCATATATAGTGTGATTACATGTTATGTATATACACATACCAGATTTAGTATTATACCTTCTTTCAAGTTATTTCAGAAAGGCTAAAAATGAAGAAATACATCATGGCATTGGCGAGACCACACCTCAGGTACTGTGTCCATTCTGGAACCCTCAGTTCAGGAAGGACATTGAGGTGCTGGAGTGAGTCTAGAGAAGGGCAACAAAGCTGGTGAAGGGTCTGGAGAGCACATCCTATGAAGCACAGCTGAGGGAGCTGGGGTTGTTTAACCTGGAGAAAAGGAGGCTTGGAGGGACCTTATCACTCTCTAAAACTATCTGGAAAGAGATTGTAGCCAGGTTGGAGGTGGCCTCCTCCCAAGTAAGCAGTGACAGGACAAGAGAACATAGTCATAAGCTGTGCCAGAAGAGGTTTAGTTTGAACTTTAGGAGGAATTTCTTTATAGAAAGGGTGATTAGACATTGGAATGGACTGCCCAGGGAGGTGGTGGAGTTATCATCCCTAGAAGCATTTAAGGAGAGACTGGACATGGCACTGGGCGCCATAGTGTATTGACATTGGGATGTTCTGTCATAGGTTGGACTTGATCTCAGAGATCTTTTCCAACTTAATTAATTCCGTGATTTCTTGGCCCCAGCTATCCCCAGCTGCTGCTGCCCACCACTCCCTATAGATGCAGCTGACCTACACAGCCCCTTGCAGCACTTGCACAGAAGCCTTCAGAAGCAGACATTCGGACAAGGTTTTTCCAGAAGTCTGTGAGCTGGGCCTCCAAGGCTGCCCAGCACGTGAGCAGAAAGACTTGGGGCAATGGGAAGCAGGTGCTTGAGCATGAATCTACAACTGCGCTGAGCAGAGAAGGTGCAGGAAGGCTGGGAACTTTGCCAGCTCACAGGTAAATCAGAGAAAAGGAAGGAGTGCAGTGTGAGGAGCAGATGGTGTCTCCAGGTACTGTGGTACCTGCGAGTATCCAAGTGCCAGGAGGCTAAAAAGGGGCAGAGTGTTAGGGATACCACAAAGCTCACTGGAGGTCCGGGCATTGAAGAAGCCCAGCCAACAGATATGCTTTCTCCTGTGTACCTGAAGAACTTTTTGAAGAACTTGGTGTAGTTCTTTACAGAGTTTTGATGCAAATTATGTCCCATTCTGTAAATGTTAAGTGTACTAAATGAAGTAAATTACCTAATGATGCTTTTATTGTATTTCACCCCCTGTAATCACTTAGCAGGACTATGGTAATGCTGCATGCCTACGCCTGAAGCTTCTGCTTTGGCCTATCAACAATACTGTAGCATCTCTCTATCCAATCTACTTGTAGCTCATGACATTTGTCTTCTAATTTCTATACAGTGTCTCCTCATATGAATTTCTTGGTCCTTCTCTA
Source organism: Oreocharis arfaki (assembly GCA_013398015.1). Classification (NCBI taxonomy): domain Eukaryota; kingdom Metazoa; phylum Chordata; class Aves; order Passeriformes; family Paramythiidae; genus Oreocharis; species Oreocharis arfaki. The sequence goes on from VZRR01004929.1 coordinate 192,451, forward strand.
GCTAAAAGATGGGCCCATAAAGTCATATCATCATCTTAGCCTGCATCTACATTCTCTGCTGTGAAAATTTTCATAGAAAACACTCCCAGAAGGCAAAATTTTCTAGAGATACACAGTTTAACTCTGTGGGTAGGCAGACAAGCCAAAATCAATCCATACTTCACCACCTCCTGTTCCAAATTTTAAAAATTTAATGCATATTTATATGCTGATGAAAATAAACCCAAAATATTTAAAAATTTCAGCAAATGATTTTATAACTACCTAACCACCAAGATATTAAACTTCACATCCCATCTCCACATCTTGGAGAAAAAAAGTAAGAAAGAAAAGTATCATGATGAATATTAGTCATTGTGCTAAGGGCACTACTGAGAGACTTAATGAAATTGTAATATAAAATAATACGTTAAGTTCTCTAGATAACAAAGTATGTATTAGAGCTAGGGAAGTTAAGAACAAAGAGATTGTTAAGTCAAGTCCTCAGCATCAGAGACAGATCTCAGTGATGCATACATTGCCAGTATTTTGACAACCATGAGGTCATAAAAACACAGACTACTAAAAATCATTTGCACACTTAATTAGATACTTTAGAAGGGAGAGGCCAAGATCAGATAGGTCATAAATGTATAAAGCTCATAAACACACATCATGTTCCATAATGTTTGAAATATATTAATGTTGAAATATATTCTAGATTCTTTCATTAACACATTGAAAATACATAGTTTAAAATTAGTCAGCACTACTGATGAGTTATCTACTCATAATAGATAATTATGGGATGAGTTATCTACTGAGATTGTAACATTATTCCCTCTATATATATTAAAAAGGTTAAAAGTAAATGTAAAACTGATACTAGAAAAGTGTAAAAATACTATTTTTTGCAAGTGAAACTGCTGAAGGGTCAGTGTTGCCTTAGTACTCCAGCCACAGTCCAAATTTAAATAATATCAGTAAGAAATGCTTATTGACCACAGCTCTGTTTGTAGTTTTACAAAAGGTGGCTATTTCCCCATAAAACTGAAGACATAGTTTACCTACACAAGTGCCCCCCAAACTGCAAAATTTATGTGAAGGTGTATGGGCTGATTCCACAACCCACCTGTACAAAGTATGGTCATTCAGTACCAAGTTCAATATCGTCTATGTGGAGCATGCACACAGAACAGGCATCAGCTCTCCTGTGAAGACAGGCTGAGGAAGGTGGAGCCGTTCACTCTGAACAAGAAAAGGTCGTGTGGAAAAGTCATGGAAGCCTTCCAATGTCTGAAGGGACCTGCATGGAAGCCGGAGAGGAACTCTTCCTCAGGAAGTGTAGTGACAGGACAAGGGGGAGTGGGTACAAACTCAAAGTGGGGAAATACAGGTTAAATATTAGGAAGAAATTCTTTACTGCGAAGGTGGTGAGGCACTGGAATGCGTTGCCCAGAGATGTTGTGGATGTCCCATCCGTGAAGCGTTCGATATCAGGTTGGATGGGCCAACCTGGTCTAGTGCGAGGTGCCCCTGCCCACGGCAGGGGACTGGGGCTGGATGATCTGTAGGGCCGCTTCCAACCCCTTAACAGCCTATGCTTCTACGATTTGCGTACCTGAGCCTTTGACAACGAGCACCAAGAAAACCCTGTCAATAAACCAAACTCAGCAAACAACTTGTTGCGCCAACCGAGCGTGACTTGAGCCAGCACCTCCCACTACCTCTGAGGCGGTGCTGCACTTCCCAACCTCCCCGAGGCCGGTCCCGCATCCCGCTCCATGCGGGCAGCAGCACCAGCAGCAGGGCGGGAGCAGCGCGTGCTCCCCGCGCCGCAGCCAATGAGCGCGGCGCCGCTGCCGCTGCCTCGCTCTGGGCGCGCTCGCAGCCAATGAGCGCGGCGAGCGCTGTGTGGCGGAAGCAGGGCCTCGGCGGGCGCGCGGTGCCATGGCCGCCGGCTCCGCGGGCGCGCTCGCGCGGGCGCTGGGGGCGCTGGGTGCGCTGGGTGAGAGCGAGAGGGAACGGGGCTGAGGGAGTGGGGGCCCGGGCAGGCGGGGGCTTCCTTTAGGCATGTATAGGTTAAAACTGATTACATTAAATGAGGGTAGATGCGTGCATGATGGCCTAGGCATTTCTCAGGGAAAGATTAGATTTATTAATGTAACACTTTAGGTATTTACTTCTGATCGCTACTATTTTTCAGATGGTGGTGGTGCAGCAGATAAGATTCGTTTAATACCTCAAGACTTTTTTGCAGAGCTGGTAAGTAGAGCGATAAATGGGTGGAAAATGGATGGGAAAGGGCTTCTGGTATCTAGGAAGCCTTTTTATTTAAGCTCTTATGGGTTTTGTGTGTTGCAAAGGGAACCTTATGTTTGTTGTAGCTTGAATTGACTCATGAAACAGACCAGTCTTGCTAAGAGCAATGGGTTTGCTTTAAATTTATGGTTTAATCACAGAAGACTTCCAAAAATTTATTTTTGTCTATCATATAAATGATATATCAAGGTAACTTGTCTAAATAACTTTTGGCTTGTTTACTGTAGTGTGCACTTGAACAGTTAATATGAAACTGGTATGTTAATTAGCAATACTGAGGGTGAAACTGAAGTCTTGATTTGGTTCATTTTTTTTTCTTGGATTTGATGGAATCTTAAAATCAGTCACTTCAATTGCTTCATTCTTTACTCTGCACTCTTCACTCTTTCTGTCCGTTTTTGTATGAACAGTTTTCTTTTTTGTTTTGTAGTCTCCCAAGTATTCAAGTTATCTTTGTTTCATGTATTAAAATATGCATTAAGAATGTCTTCAAACATGTTTTCTTCACAGTGTGAACAAATAATTCAGCATCTGAACCATAAGATCCCAGGCGTAAATACAGCTGAATTGTGTCAGGTGAGTTGGCACACCAGCACCTGTAAGCAAGTATAGTAGTTGTATCTGCTGTTAAGGATAGAATTCCCAAGCGGACGTTAGGTTTCTTGTGTGTGTGTGTGTGTGTGTATTTGTATACAAAGATGCTTTTACTTACGTATAATTTATTATTTCTAATTGTTTGAACCTTCTGTTTCTAGAGAATTCAAACATCGGGGGTTGAAATTAATGTTGGTGACCTGGCAAAAATAGCTAACATTCTTTCATTTCTATTTAGGTAAGCACAAAATGATTTACTTTGCACCATGTCCTTTTTCCTTCCATCACAACTTAATGGTGGTATTGAAAAGTTATATTAGATGTGGACATAAAATAAATTGATTTGAGAAAAGGGCAAAAATTTGTAAGTCTCACTACACAAAAAAGAACTCCTTGGCTTAGTTTGTGTCATTAAAAAGTGTAGTTACTTAATATATAGTATCACTTTTTGTAATAAAAAATAAAGAGAGGAAGTTGTTCTAAGATGCTGTCTGCAAACTCTAGAACTAGTGGCAAAATAGGGGAAGTTAAGCTCACTTTTAAAGCTAAGTCATCTGGGCTGTTGCCTGGAAAAAGTGTGTTTTAAAAACTTCTTCTTTCTTGGAGATCAGAAATCAGCATTTGTGCCTGTTTGAAGGATACGGAGCTTATACTATGGCATTCTGCCATGAGATGAGTTTTTAGGTAGTCTTTTTAGTTGATAATTTTTTATATTTTTTGAAAGGTATAATTTTCAAGATCTGTCTTGTTCTTTTAATATCTAGTATCTAAACATTTTATGTAGCATTAATACAAGTGAGGAAAATATACTAGTAGAAATTTAAAATACTACTTTTCCATCTATAGAATAGAATGCCTGAAGTTATATTCGACTATGCTCCTTGGAGGACCAACCCTCTTTCTTTTGTATTAATGCCTCTTTCAGAGGAGTGAACCTNGCGGCGCCGCTGCCGCTGCCTCGCTCTGGGCGCGCTCGCAGCCAATGAGCGCGGCGAGCGCTGTGTGGCGGAAGCAGGGCCTCGGCGGGCGCGCGGTGCCATGGCCGCCGGCTCCGCGGGCGCGCTCGCGCGGGCGCTGGGGGCGCTGGGTGAGAGCGAGAGGGAACGGGGGTGAGGGAGTGGGGGCCCGGGCAGGCGGGGGCTTCCTTTAGGCATGTATAGGTTAAAACTGATTACATTAAATGAGGGTAGATGCGTGCATGATGGCCTAGGCATTTCTCAGGGAAAGATTAGATTTATTAATGTAACACTTTAGGTATTTACTTCTGATCGCTACTATTTTTCAGATGGTGGTGGTGCAGCAGATAAGATTCGTTTAATACCTCAAGACTTTTTTGCAGAGCTGGTAAGTAGAGCGATAAATGGGTGGAAAATGGATGGGAAAGGGCTTCTGGTATCTAGGAAGCCTTTTTATTTAAGCTCTTACGGGTTTTGTGTGTTGCAAAGGGAACCTTATGTTTGTTGTAGCTTGAATTGACTCATGAAACAGACCAGTCTTGCTAAGAGCAATGGGTTTGCTTTAAATTTATGGTTTAATCACAGAAGACTTCCAAAAATTTATTTTTGTCTATCATATAAATGATATATCAAGGTAACTTGTCTAAATAACTTTTGGCTTGTTTACTGTAGTGTGCACTTGAACAGTTAATATGAAACTGGTATGTTAATTAGCAATACTGAGGG
>VZRR01004929.1:197201-213244 GCA_013398015.1 Oreocharis arfaki
TATAGTATGTGTATCTGCTGTGAAGGATAGAATTCCCAAGCGGACGTTAGGTTTCTTGTGTGTGTGTGTGTGTGTGTATTTGTATACAAAGATGCTTTTACTTACGTATAATTTATTATTTCTAATTGTTTGAACCTTCTGTTTCTAGAGAATTCAAACATCGGGGGTTGAAATTAATGTTGGTGACCTGGCAAAAATAGCTAACATTCTTTCATTTCTATTTAGGTAAGCACAAAATGATTTACTTTGCACCATGTCCTTTTTCCTTCCATCACAACTTAATGGTGGTATTGAAAAGTTATATTAGATGTGGACATAAAATAAATTGATTTGAGAAAAGGGCAAAAATTTGTAAGTCTCACTACACAAAAAAGAACTCCTTGGCTTAGTTTGTGTCATTAAAAAGTGTAGTTACTTAATATATAGTATCACTTTTTGTAATAAAAAATAAAGAGAGGAAGTTGTTCTAAGATGCTGTCTGCAAACTCTAGAACTAGTGGCAAAATAGGGGAAGTTAAGCTCACTTTTAAAGCTAAGTCATCTGGGCTGTTGCCTGGAAAAAGTGTGTTTTAAAAACTTCTTCTTTCTTGGAGATCAGAAATCAGCATTTGTGCCTGTTTGAAGGATACGGAGCTTATACTATGGCATTCTGCCATGAGATGAGTTTTTAGGTAGTCTTTTTAGTTGATAATTTTTTATATTTTTTGAAAGGTATAATTTTCAAGATCTGTCTTGTTCTTTTAATATCTAGTATCTAAACATTTTATGTAGCATTAATACAAGTGAGGAAAATATACTAGTAGAAATTTAAAATACTACTTTTCCATCTATAGAATAGAATGCCTGAAGTTATATTCGACTATGCTCCTTGGAGGACCAACCCTCTTTCTTTTGTATTAATGCCTCTTTCAGAGGAGTGAACCTACATGGGCAAACATAGAGTAGGATTTTTTTATTTACTTGTTTCTGTAGAGGAAATTAAGTGGCAGTTTTCCTTTAGACTTGCTGCCTTTTCATTTGAAGGGTTTATGGCATCATTTGACTCCTGTTAGTACCCATTATACCGTGACCTAGAAGTCCTTACTTTTGCTGATACTTAAATTCCAGCTGCTGAATATTTAATTAAATTGCCTTGTTTCTAAAGCAATAATACTGCTTAACTGCTCTACACACACATCCCTCACTGACTTGTGCCTTCTTCAGTTGCTACAGCACTTGGAGGCTATGATTGTTTTTGGTTTGATGTTGGATGTTGTGCAAGCTCAGCAAAGCTGGATCTCTGCACATTAAGACATATTAAAGTCATGTTGTTTTTTGTACATGGATACAAAAGATCAGTAACTTTCTGGAAAAAAAAGGTGATCACAGGCTGCTGCATTGTTTTAAAGTACACATAAAGTAGAAATAAAAACTGTCTCTTTGGGGTAAAATGAGGAATTGTGTTAAATTTGTGGAGAATGAAATTGATGCAGTGATCTCTGGATGTATCTGTTATAGCACAGCAGCCAGAAACAATCTCTCTACAGAAGAACTTGTCACCACCTTGGGCAGTGCTGGCAGCACGCTGCCGAAACATGCAGTTCAAGTTATTCGTCACGTGTGGAACGAGCAGGGCAAAGCCATTGCTGTGTCAGAAGATGCAAGAAATATGGCCACAGTGGGGCAGGTAACTGAATGACAAAGTGCAGCTGAGCTACTGGTGAACATTTCAGAAATGTCAGTGTCTCGCTGTGTGTGTTGTGGTGTCAGGCAGGCAGTGGTATTTTGACTACTGAAAGCTTTCCTACCTGTGTGTGCATGCGCGTGTTGCCAAATATCTATCCAGATAAAGCAGCATATACGATAAAGGTTGTCTACGTGCTGAACAGTTTTCTAATATTATTCCTTGGATGATAAAGTCACATTTCATACCTTTTTAAAAATTCATGCTTTGTAGTACTCTTAGGGAAGATGAATGGCAGTCAGTCTGGTAGACTGTTGTATTGGCTCATTATGTAAATCTGTTCTAAGTGTAAATTGTTCTTTAAAGTTGATAACACCAGCACTTGATTGCTTATTCTTTGTCTCCCTTAAATGTAAACATTATTTTTAAAGATACTTTCTGTCAGTTTCCAGCATTCCCTTTTTGCTTGAAAAGATAGCAGTCTTTTTACGTTTTAAGATTTTTTTTTTCTGACAACAGTTTAAAAGAGTATAGAATTGGAAAAAGACAATCTTTTTCTGAGGCTTGATAGTAAGCTTCTAAAGGCCCTTCTTCACAAAAGGCTAAAAATTGTAACTTACTCTTCTGAAATGTATGTTATGGACTTTTATTTATCTAAAATGTAGTTATGAAAGGCCATAATTTTTCTCTGTTATTGCTATTATAAATTACTTGGTTTAGACTTAAAAACTTTGGTTTTGATTTTTAGAAACATCTAAAGGAAAGAAAACATGACAAAAACCCCCATGCATGATACACAACTGGATGAACTCTGTGGCTTAAGCTCCTCTTACTAGAATTTTAAGAATGTACTTGACTATTGATTGTACTTGAATAAGGAAAACAGATAAAGTGAAATAGCTTATTAAATTACTTATTTATTCACCATTAAAGGAAAGGGCAGATGATTTGTATTCACAATAATACCTGAACGGTTATGTTTGCTTTCTATTTGGATAAGAACTCTAGATGTCCTGTATTGTCTGTGGAATATCCCTCCCAAGTGAATAGCAGTGGGAGGGTAGCTCTCTTTCCTTGACACTGTTGCCCATGATTTTCATCTCTTTAGTTTGTAGATATGAAATGGAAGTTGGGAGTTGCGATGAGTTCTGACACCTGCAGGTCTCTGAAGTACCCGTATGTCACAGTGACACTAACAGTGGCAGACCCTTCAGGACAAATAACAGACAAATCTTTTGAAATGACGATCCCACAGTTCAAGGTCTGTAGTGAGTGTTACTTGAATGTTACTCAGTCTCCTAAAAACAACAGTGCCATTATTGTGAGGGCCAGCTGTATACCCTGATGCATATGTTTGTGCTGCTTGTTTGCTCATACAGTCATGCAAACATGAAGCATTAAATAACTATTTAAAACATGGAAGCTAAATACTTCATAGTATTTAGTTTTACATCACTTACCTGGAAATGTTAATTTAACAGTAATTGATCAGTGCTCTTGCAAATAAACTGACAACCAAAGACAAAATCTTTCAGAGCTTGCCAGCTATCATTCTGCCATATTAAAAATTCATAGAATGTTTTTGATCTACGGAACTCTTCCCCAGCCTCAAAATCTAAAACTTGGCTTAAGCCTAACAATTGCTCATGATTAGGAATAGAGATCAGTCTGCTTTGACACCACTGACTTAATTGCTGTATCTCCATCTATGAATTGATGTAACTTTAATTTTGCATAAATGTGGCCCTTTTGTTGTCATTCCTGTTTAAAGGGTCAACACATCACCTACAATATCATACAAACTTAAATAGATCCTTGGAATTTGATTGGCAGAAATTTGAGAAGGATATTCTGAATCCTTGGGTGTTGGGAAATTTATTCATTCTGGTTGAAGGCCATTTAATAATTTGTTGTTCAGCTACTTTAAGAAATGAATGCTACATTTGAAAAGTCTGGATTATTTCAGCTGGGAGTAGAAACATTTGTGTGAGAAAGGGTTTTTTAAATTTTATTCTTTTATGGCACGAGAGCTACTTTGTATTTTTCTTTCATAGCATCTTTTCCTGTTAATAGGCAAACCCATGCTCTTAAGGCATCACCTTTGTAGGTTTAATAGTTAATGTGTTCAAATGCCAACCAGCCCGCAGAAAGAAAAGCAGAAACTTTCAGTCCAAGCTGTACATGGAAAGTGAGAAATATGGACAGTGTGTTTTGTCTAACACACTAGTTGGAACTGCAGTTCGAGCTTTTCTTTAAGCAACTGAAATTTGTCTCAATTCTTGCTCTTTAGAACTTCTTCAGACAGTTCAAGGAAATGGCGTCTGTTCTTGAAACAGTTTGAAGGGAACTTTTATTGACAGTGACATTTTGGAGAAAGACCAAGTAAACTTTCCATTCTGCACAGGGAATAAAGTGCCATTGTTCAGCAAGGTATGTATCCTTGTCTTCTTGACAGGAATTGGTCAGCATCACCCAGCATTGCTGTGAAGATTCCTTCACTTTTGATTACTTGAAGCCAGCTCTGCAGTGTTTGTGAAAATGTGTCCAGCTTTGCTCGTCCTGGTAGACAAAAGATCATGATGTCTATGGGGAAGCATTTCTGTAGACTTCCTAATACCCACGAGTAAGAAACTACATGTAAGAAACTACTCACTGAACTCTATAGTGCAGAAAGACAACAGAAAATGTTGACTGGGAAGATACTGAGAGAAGTGTAAATCCCATGTTAATATTTTTGTGTGTAAAATTGGGATGGGCTTGGGCTCAACAGTAGTATTACATATTAGGAGAATATGAAGTTACATGTAACAAGCATACAGCTGCTCTTGAAGAAAAGCATTGTCAGGTAGTTGGTTGCAGCTATTTGCAGATCTGGCTTCCAATCTTTTAATAACTGGAGAATGTCCTTGTCCTAACAGCTTGTTTATTTCATATATTTATTTCCCACCACCTAGGCTTATAAAGACTCAATTAATGCATGAAATTTTTCCAGAGACCCAAAATTCTCTCAAATGAAGCCCAGAGGCTAATTTTACATAAAGGTAAAAAGACATATTTAATTCAAAAGTACTTTAATGTGCTTCTGCTTTTTCTTTTCATCCATTGTTAATCTGTGGCATTCTGCTTGATGTTTTGGTCAGCAGTCTTCTCTCTAATTAAATTAGAATATTGATGTAGTTGCCTCATTTCAACCTCTGAACTAGAAAAGTCAAGAGGAAACTTGAAAATTCAGGCTGGAGAGGTAGAAGCACATCAGAGAAAGGACCACACTAAAAGATTTCTTTGCATGTTGCATTGTAACAGGCAGCCACTGGGCTGTGCTCTGCACACTTGCCCTAAGAAGGTGTCCTAACCAACAAAATTTTGACTTTGATGTTGAAGAATGGGGGCATTTCTAAAGGGGAGTGATAAATCCAATGTGCTTGCGTGCTCTCCTCTTAACTTTTTTTTCCTTGAATTTTGCATAAAACAAAACACACACTGCAAATATTGTGGGATGTAGTAAAAGCAATACTGTTGCTTCTCCAGATGTGCTGGTGGTGTAGTGGCACAAGTACATCCGAAGAGAAATAATTCACACTGATAAGCAGATTGAAGTTTATGCTTCAACTTCAGGCTGATAGAGACTGAGTACCAGCTTTGCTGGGACAGATCCTCAAATGATTTCAGGCCCACTTAAAATGCAAACATCCATTCTACCTTTCTAACTCAGATCTTTATTTTAAATTAACTTTTTAAAAAGCTGTCTGAAGGTCATTAATAGAGGTTACGCCTGCCTTTTTGTGCTAGGAAGATAAACTGCAGCACATTGTGTGTGCTGCATATCTTACAATCCTTTCAGGAATGCCCTTATTTCAGGCATGATGCATAAAAACAGTACTTGGAATTGATTAGAAGCTCAAATAAGTGAAACAGTGTTGGCTTTGACAAAAGTTTTTGGCCATGACCATGGATCTGGCTGACACTTTCTTTATGCTGCTTGAAGTCTGAGGTGTTTGCTTTGTGGTTGGGGAGAGCAGATTGGTCTTTTCTGAGACTCTCCCAGCAGAGTGTCACAAAATACTCTTGGGCGCACACTTCCCATTTGCCTCTTCCCTTGTCTGTCTGCAAGGGCTCCGGCCTGAACATAGAGCAAATAAATGAGTATGGAAAAGTGATGTGAGCAGCTGATTTTTTGTTGTTGTTTTTTAATTTGTAGAAGTTGGAGTGTAAGGCTGCTATAACTGGAAAACATGGTCATGCTTTGGCCTAGTGAATTAATTGTTTTACATCAATGCAAGAGTTCCAGAAAAAAATAAAGTTGTGGTTTTTTTAGTAAATCTGGAGCCTTACAAATAACTTATGTGTTCTAATGCACATAAATTCTTCATATAGCTGGGAATACTTGTGCCTTCATTGGAACTGCATGGAAAAGAAGATTTAATTAATCATGTCTTAATCCAGTAGATGTTGGAAGGTAATGCGCAAACTTCCACTTACCATTTTTGCTTGCTCCTTCAGCAAGAGGAGAAAATTGGCAGCTTTTGTAAAGACTTTTATTTTGTCAAGTCAGATATTCTAGAAGTATCGATGAATTTTTGTTTTTTTAAATGTCCCTAAACTCCAGCATGTTGTAATTCTGGCTGGAAGATGCTTTGACCTGTATACTATACCAGTTTACTGTCTTGAGAATTTTCAGAGGAGTTATGATTTGAAGTTGGCTATGTACTCAGACTTTTGAAATGTGTCCTGATCACTATCAGCAGGAATTCCTCTACTGAGTAATGGAAGAATTAAGTACTTCATTAAAAGGAAACTAAACAAAAAACTTAACAGTTTTCAAGGTAGCAATACTAATATGTCCAAACAAGCTGGTGATTTGTTTGTCTATATGTGCAGAAACCAGATCTTTTCCAAGATAATCAGGAGTCCTCGTGTGTTCCTAATTCTAATTGTTGATTAATAGAAATTGTATAACATGAATATTTTTGTAAGTCCGCAGACAGTCATTAAACATGTAGGTAACAAAGACAAAGCTGGTCTGTGTTTTGTTTTAAACCTGCTGCATGGAAGTCTGTCTTGTAAATACTGCAATGAGTAAAGTTCAGGACTAGACAATGACTAAATTTCTTTCCTTATTAAATTAGGATGAAGTTCAGACATATGCAGTCTTTCTCTGTGATGGGGTACCAAGGAGTTAATGGGTAACCACGGGCTGCAAGGACTCTTTGTATCCATTACTTAAAGGTAGACAAAATGTTGTATTGAACCAGGAAAAGACAGGACATATGAGATTAATGAAATTTTGCAGGAAATTATATTCAAGTGATTTTCTTTCCTTAACTGTGTTTAGGAGACAAGTAAACATTTTATTTTTTTCAACATTTGCCTAGAACAGAGCAGGAGGAAGGAAGGGGGGTGGGGTCTTGCACAGTCAACAAATCCAGGGGAGGGAATAATGAAGGAATGTCCTAGCCATGACTGTTGTCTTCATCACATGACTTTTTTTTTTTCTTCATAAACATCAAACACACCAGCCCACTTGCTGAAAGCTCTTTTGTAGAAAGCTCCACAGGAGTGCACAAATGGCGGGAGCATGTCCGTGCACTAGTGTCTTGTATGTTTAGCTTCTGCGCACTTTGGCCAAGTAAAAGCATGTCTCTGTTCCTGCTTCCATAAAATTGTACTGCCTTTCTTTAACTACATTTTTAAGATATGTGACCTTCTTGTTCATCGTGACCCCACCCCCTTTATCTTTCACCTTCCCTTTTTTAAGCCTTTGCACTCTATTTGAACACTTGAAGACACATTACCTTGGACCAATTAAAAACGAAGGTAAAGAGGTGATAATTTGGGGGAAGAATGTTTCTTTTTCCCGTTTGCCCTGTTTGAATGTTTCATTACCCTCTTGGCTGTAGGTATAATGAGAGGGTAATTTCCACTCCTTTGCAGAGGCATGCACGGTGGTTCTGTTAAGACCTTGTGGGTACTAAAATAACACAAAAATGTGTCTTGAGTCATTTGATCTACCTGCAGAAACAAAAAATGCTGTATCTCTGAAGAACCTCTACTGATGGCCCAGGGGTGTGGAGAGGAAACACTTAAAACTGAGCAGCCTGTCCTGTCCAAGACTCTGTGGTTGATCATGGTAGGGCTCGTTTCCCAGACAGATTTTTAGTACAGTTACATACCTGTTGGTTGGGCTGATAACTTGCTGGGCAGTCGCTTCATTAGGAAGCTGGATTGGTGCAGGTCCATACCTGACCTGAGTGCCTTGACCTCAGCTTGCATGGTATGCTGTTGTAGTCCTTCCTTCCTGAGGCTCAGACAACTCCTAATGATTTGCTTGCCACCGTGGAATTTTGGCCAAATGCTTCCTTTACTTTTGCTTTTATTGTACAGCAGTGTCCATACTCACTCATACAGATCTGCTCTTGGATCTTTAGTGTTTGAGGTGCTGTGGTTTAACCCCACCTGACAACCAAGCAGCACACAGCTGCTCGCTCAGTCCCCTTCTGTGGGATAAGAGGGGGAATTGGAAGGGTAAAAGTGAGAAAATTCATGGGTTGAGATAAAGACAGTTCTCAAAAACTGTAAAGCAGGTAAAGCAGAAGCTGCACAGGCAAAGCAAAGCAAACCAAGGAATTCATTCCCCACTTCCCAAGGACAGGCAGGTGTTCAGCCATCCCCAGGGAAGCAGTAACCTGTGTAAGGGTTACTTGGGAAGACAAACACCATCACTCCAACTGTTTCCCCCTTCTTCCCCCCACTTTATATACTAAGCATGATGTCATAGGGTAATGGATATCCCTTGGGTCAGTTGGGATCGGCTGTCCCAATTGTCACCCCCTAACTGCTCATGCACCCCCAGTCTCTTCACTGATGAAGTGGCCTGAGAAGGAGAAAAGGCCTTGGCTCTATGTAAGCACTGCTCAGCAACAAAAAAACCATCTCTACTATTATTAACAATGTTTCCAGCACAAATCCAAAACGGCCCTCTACTAGCTCCTGTAAAGAAAACAAATTATTCCCAAGTCAAAACTAGCACACAAGTCAGAAGGATGATGCTCAGCACTCCTCATACCCAGTCCTGGCTGCTTGAAAAGACTTCCTGATTCTTGTTTCCAAGGCTTTTCTGAGAGAAGGTGGAGAAATGACCTGGCATTTAGCTGAGTTATTGGGATATGCCTCTTAATTGTGTATGACTTTGTGTCGTTGAGCAAGTAAGGAAGCTGAGATCGCTGATCTTCTCTATGAAGGAAGGCTAATTTTAGTATTTCTGGGTTTTCTCTTCCCTAAACTGCATTGACCTGCTAAGGCTAATTACAAAACTGCCCTGTTTTGGTAACCGTTTCTGTTTGATATGTGTAAGTGCCATAGTTTCCAAATACCTGTCAGTGTTTACATTACAAATATTGTTACATTTATATAAATGGTTACATTTATAGAAATTTCAACGTCAGTTTTGTGCTTCAAATAATGAGCTTTGGAAAAGTAAGGAAAATTTATTTTTTCATACAATAAATCTCTGTGCTAGATAATAATTCCAGAAGACTTTGTCCCAGCATCGGTCACCAGGTGGCACTGCTACATACACTCTTGCCTCACAGCAGTCGCTTGGCAGCATGTCTGGCTATGGGACAAGGACCTCCGGTTTCCTCCTCTCTGTAGCTTGGATCTGGAACTGTACGAATTAATGTCACCATAACTTCCATCCCACTTCTAACGTTGTAGGAAAACAATCTAACTTCTCTTTTAGTTACTATCAAGATGAGCACTAAGATTTCCAGTTACATAAACAACATTCAGCATTTTAATGATAACAATACATACCATACATTGCATATTTGCAGCAGTTTAAATCAGTAACTTAATTATACTAACATTTCTGCATTAGTACTTGCTCTTTAAATAGTGTCATATTGCATTGGGGGCCTATTCTCATTTTATTCTTTTCCCTGTTTATACATCTCTCAAGGAGATTTTTCTAGACCTGTATCTTGATCAAAAGTATTTGCATTCCTGTATCCAATGTTTGCATGCTGTTTGACCACTCTAAAATCCTTCTTCCGTATTCTGTTATGCAGCCTAGTTATCAGTGCCTTTACACCACATTTAGGAGTATGCTTCCTTGCCACTGAGAGTGGCCCAGGTGCTTAATTCCCCTGTGAATTACCTCTGAATCTGAAAAGTCAAGTTCAGATGTTCTTGGTGTTACTGAAGATGAAAATTTTTGTGTTCCCCATGAATGTCATCACTGCTGAGTCTTTGGCAGTTTACAGGTGTTTGTAAAAAAACATTCATCTGAGAGCTTGCCCAAATTAAGATAGGCTTCCTTCCCAGTGATGCTTCTGAACAGGGAAGTCCTGGATGCTGCAACCAGACAAAAGGCTTGAGAATGGTACTAAAGTTTACATTTAAAATGAGGAATGTAAGCGCGTGTCTGGTGCGAATCACTGGTGCGCTGTGCCACGCTGCTTCTCGCAGTTGGGAATGCGGGGAGATGAGAGATGCTCAGCAGTCAACAGAGTCAAGACAACAGATGTTGATTTACCTAGGAGAGAGTCAAGGATGATGAGAAAGAGGATTAAGGGATTCCCATCTGTTCTTTTTGTTATGTTAGCAGATACACTGGCACCATTCTTGGTATTGCGTTGGGCCTACCAGTGCCCTGTTGTTCATGCTAGGCTGTACCTTCTTTTACCACACATACAGTACCAAGTGGAGAAGCTGCAATAAAACTAATACTGGTACACTTGAAGTCATAATGGTATTTGCATTTTCCTCTTGAAGAGACATAATTTTTGCCCTTTGAAGTACTTTTGCCTTCTAAAGCATCTCTCTTCCACGTTATTTCTTCACTCTACTCCAGATTTGCTAACCTTTCTAGCCTGTGGTTCATCCTTTGTCATAATATGTTTGTGAAATAATATCAATATGTTCCTTCTAGCTTTGGCAATGACAAGAAATTCTGTCTTAGTTTCCATTGCTGGAAGGTTGGAGCAGACCAGGATCCCTTCCAAATCCCAAATGAGGTACATGTAGTAGGCACTGTTAGGGAGAGAAGTAGACTCCAGCAGTTGCAGCACTTCATCTCTTCTTCCTCATTTTTTTTCTCTTATTTGTGTGTTACTGCTACTGCAGTGGCTGTGGAATAGCGGAGAAGTAAATGGCTCCTTTTTATAAAAGCAGAAATAATTGGGAATAGGGAAGTTCTTGTTTAAGAAGTTGCTCTATCTCCTGCAGTAACTAGCTTTGCAGCTGATCTGAGCTGCTGACAGCCACCAAACTCTCTATTACCTCTACAACAGGGATTGTACTAAGCTGATGTGACACACTTCTGGGGGGCAGGGGCCTTATTAAAAAACAAAACAAAAACAAAGCAAATTTCAAATGTTTCCACATAGAGAGATGCTATGATCACACAGGACTCCAGATTAAAACTTAGTTTTAAATAAAATTCATTGTGGTTCTTCACTGGTTCAAAATCTTTTCTTCTGGAAAGTTTCATGGGATGACTGTGATATGAAAAAATGACTTAAGTAAGAATCTTTCCACAATCAAATTTCTCTTTGAATAGAAATATGATAATTTAATGCATTGTCTCTCTAAATCGGTGCTACATTAAATTGAATAACAATACACTGAACACAGACATAAAATGTGGCAGGTTGCTTTAAGTTCTAGACATGTTTATAAAATTTCCAGCTAAGGATTATTCTCTTAGGAACTTTGCTCATTCTAGTTCCCCTAAATCTGTTTTGGAGTGAGTCTTATTGGCAGAACAAATTCTAATCTGTCATTTTGATCAAAAAAGATTAGTGCTATTTAAGAAGAAAACACCAAAACCAACCCACCTCTTATCAGATTAATTTTTCATCATTTTTACTGTTTACAAATTGCAGCGATTGTCCCCTGCCATTGACATATCTTTACAAGACCCATATGTCTTACTCAAAACTTTGGCATTGCATTTTAAACTATTGTAATCTTTATACATCCCACCAAATATACAATTTCATTATTTCTAGTGAGGTTTTGTATGTACTTTAAAAGAGGAGGCACCAGAGTTTCTCTAGCAGCTAAAGCTTAAAGCATTGGTAATAGATCCAGTCTACTGAACTTTCTAGTACTTCAATTATATTTCCAGAAGTTATTTCATTACAGTGTTCAAATAAGACCGGGTAGTTTCAATTAATTAAATGGTTTTAAAAGTAAAAATGCCTATACCTCAGATCTTATAAAAAGGTGATCTGAAAGTAAAATAAAATATGACTAGTTTAAACTACTGCAAATATGGAAATGGACTTTGAGTTCCCAGACAGCTAAGTGAGATCATTCTTAGAAAAGCAATTGAATCAGAAGCAATTCTAGCTTCAGGGCATATTACTGAAATAATAGTCCAAGGTGACTGAAGTTATGCATAAATTATGGAATTGTAAAATCAAGCCTACAGCTCCTCTAATAACTTAATATTTTTTCTGCAATTAAAATTGTGGCTAGAAAGCTTAAGGGGATGGATAATTACTAGCAATTAACAGTCTGATCATGTGAGATGCTGAGGTCTCTCTGCTGCTTGAGAAGTTACTGAGAGCTGTGGTTGCTTACCATTTTGCAGGTCTAATTCCTTTAACACTGAGTATGAACTGAAGATCCAGATATGATATATGAAATGGCTGCTGTGCTGCCATGTGCAGAAACACCATATATTATCAAGGTATGGTCTTACAGAACTAAGCATACTTCCTCTAATAAACAGAAAGAAAATACATTCTCCATTTATTTAGAAAAATAACCTTTACATGTAATACTCCACTGACAAGCATATCAAATCCAAAATGTTCAGAGGCACTTACATTTAGTTAACTTTATCTGTGTTTGGTCACTTCAGTAAAATGCCAACCAACGGCAGGTTATCAACAATTCAAAACGGTCTGATTGGGTCTGTGGTTGGTTTCGCTTGACCAACCAAACATGCATTTGGAGCACATGTTAAAGCAATTATTGCCCATAGTACTTCATGTACTTCAGATCTCCCAATAGAGTGTTCTCTTTAGATTTTACAATTTGTTTCAAGAAGCTTGGCCAATGCTAATTCTAATGATAATAACAAAAAAGGAATTGTTAAAAAATTGTGGCTTCTCACCAGAGACTTTGTCATGTCTCTGGCATGGGTGCTGCATTTGCACTTCTGTTTGGGATGATCTGGAGAGAAACTGTTCTTTCATCGAGAACAGACATATTTTCAAAGCTCTGTGGATAAGGGCTGTGGAACGTTGCTTTTTTCTCTGTCCCAAAGTTTTTGATTCCCACTAACTGAGCTATAAGGATTATATATGCTATGCTAATTCCTAACTACATCGTGCAAAGAATTAGAGAAAGATATTTTCATTATCATTATAGTTTAAACACTAGAAATTACATGAGAGGCATGTCAGATGTCATGGGCAAAGGAATACTGTGCTCGATATGAGAGAAATTGGAATTTTTAACTTAGAGGTGCATGAAAGCTTACAACTGAAAAGAAATGAGAAAACGGGACCAACTTCAAGAAGAAAAGTTATATAACAAAGAGACTGACTTCCTACTGAAACACTGTTAATGAGAGGGGGGTATATAAATTGTTAGGCAGATTAAAGGATAAGAAATGATGAAGTAAATGGATAAAAGTAATGGACAGCTAAAAGAGATTACTACGAAGAATTGATTCATAGAGACATAAAAAGGTGAAGCAAGAAGAAAGCATGAAAACTTTGGATTAACATCTGAGAATTTGATTTTGAAGGGAGTTAAAATATCAGTAGTAGCATTTATATAAATTAATTTCATCTTCTAACGGATTTGTATAAAGAATGCAGTAATAAAAATAAATTCAGTCAAAATAACCAGATCTCATACCACATTAAGCAAATCACCCAACAGAAGGAAAAACCAAATAGCTTTACAAAACAGGCACAATGGTGACAATTGAAGAATTTCACATTCATTTTTCAAATTTTAGAATTTAAGTTCTACCTGGTAATTTGCAATAATTGAAGTACATCCTTAATCAGCTGAAAACACAGCTCTGTAACATCTTCAAGCGAAGACTTCTTTTCCCATTTGCGTGATGCAAATGAGAACGTCAGGGAATCTGTCGGTGCTTAAATTTTTTTTCGCTATTTTAATGTGTTTGCATGACTGTCTTCAAGTTTCCTGATTATTATTAATTATTTGTATTGCCATAGCACCTAAAAGTCTAGGTGACTGTCCACAAACTGGTTTTGGTAGGTCATATACAAATATAAAATAAAAGGGATCTAGTAGTCACAGAGATGGTGTTGGTAAGCAGCTGCAGCTATTCAGTATGTTGCAGCCTCCCCCTTAGGCTTCATTGGAGCCATTTAATGATTATCCGATCTGAAACCATTGCAAAAGAATTTATGTGCGGGGTTTTGCCTCTGCTCTGGTTCAAGCCCAGTGTTTAGTTCACTTCCCAGGTAGGTTAAATTGGTCTTTGCGCTCAAGTGACTGAATTGCAGCTTCATGCTCTAGATGAATCGTCCAACCAAGCGTCCCAAAAAGGGGCGAGTAGTGTCGCTGCCCTCTTCACCCCTGAGCAGTCATTCCCGTTCCCTTTGTGCCATCAGCGCTCTCTCTATAAGCGCTGTCACTTAAATTAGAGGCAGCTCACAGAACTGATCTGGCAGAAAAGGAGCAGCTCACTGCAGCATTAAAACAGTGCCAGCGCTGCTGCCAGGAACCAAATAGTTCTTCTTCCAGGTGCACTGATAGGAGGCTCACAAATTGTCATTCTGCAATGCTGTTGCACAAAATCGTAAATACCATTCTCAGCCCAAGGGTTAATACTAGCTGCAGAGTGAGGGACAACAAATTTTTTTAGGTTTGTGATCCACAAAATTTGGCCCTTATTCTTCTAATTACCCTGGTTGTAAAATCTGCTGTACAACAATGCAGTTCAGATGATCAAGTGTGTGAAAACTGTCAGTTTGGGAAAGCAATTCCAGTCTGGCTTTAACTTGTATCACTATAGCACATATTAAAGCTGGTTCATATTCATGTGACCATATTCAGCCTGCGTAAGACTTTTTGCATTAGCTCCCCTGTCCTAAGGGACATTGTAGGACGTCCCTTAAAGCTTGTAGGATGCCACGAGAGAATATCTATTTGAGGTCTTACCGAACAACAATATTAAATTGAAAATTACAATTGATAAACCAAAATGCATAAACTAGATGGTTAAACTGGGAAAAAAAACCCAGCAAAATTGATAGTTCATAAAATGAGCAGTGGTTTGTAATAGTATGAAAATACCGCAAATGCGACAGTTTTTGTCAGTTCAGACTACTGTGGGCTGTGACCTGAGCGCTACACGACCCTTCTCTGCACTATTAATCATGCAGTCTCAAATTACACAGAGCAGCTCTTCAGCCCAAGCTACAGATTTTTTATTTCTAGGCAGGGTTAAAACGGCGGCCATAAGAACGTGTACTGGGAGTTACCGCCGCTGCTGCTACAGATTTAAACAGGGGGGCAGTCGTTACAATTGGCAATTACCGAAAGGAATAGGATGCTCTATGGCTGGCAAAGCTTTGTCCAGCTACTTTCCCAGGTAGAGGAGTCCAGTTACTAACATCTACAGTAGGTGGCGGATTTGTCGTTGACAAGAGATGTTATCGCGATAGCGACGCGGAACCCCCCCCGATTAAAAGCTCAAGCAGGAAACACAAGCATATGGAAAAAAAGGAAAATTAAAATCAGCCGTAATGAGACTCTTGACTCGGCAGTGCAGGGGGACGCTGCCGTAGCACGGCCGCGGTACGGCTGGTTCTGCTCGCGGGGCAGAACCAGCCGGGGTAGAGGCGGCCGTGGGAGCGAAGCCGCCGCGGGCGGAGGGTGCCCCGGGCCCCCGCTCCTTGCCGGGAGCCTTCTCCTCAGCGACTCTCCCACTCGTCAGAATCAAAACCAACTCAGAGAGCGCTTGGGAGCTTCTGCAAACGAGGCGGGGAGGCGGGCCCGGCAGCCTCCCCACCTCCTTCTCTTCGCCGCTCGGCGACCTTCCTCCCCTTGCGGACCTCCTCTTCCTCCTCCCTCTCCCTCTCCCTGCACGGCCAGCCACGCTGAGAGCCGCAGGCAAAGCCCAGCACCCGCGGCCGCAGGGAGGCCGGCAGAACGGGGAGCGGGGAGCACGCTGTTTTTTCCTTTGGGCCCCCCCCCCAGGCTGGAAGTAGCTGGGACGCGGAGCCAGCGTGGGGCGTAGCCCCGCCGCCCCGCCCCGGGGCGTTCAGGAGGAGGAGGAGGAGGAGGAGGAGTGGGGTGTCTCGGCCGTCCTTCCCCGCCCCGCGGGCTGACCCCGCGCGGGCAGTCAGGAGGCGGCGCGGCAGCGGGGACGTGCCCGGCG